>JBCNJP010007774.1:0-48421 GCA_039602395.1 Deinandra increscens subsp. villosa
TGTTTCACTATAAGCGTGACAAACTGTTTCACTAAGATCGGAGTTTCATACTTGTTTGATAAGAAGAAGACCCAAGTGAATCGTGAGTAGTCATCCATAATCACGAGACAGTAAGAGAATTTGCTGATGCTTTGAACTTGCATTGGTCCAAATAAATCCATGTGAAGAAGTTGTAACACGGATGACATTGAATTTGCTATCTTCGGACGATGCGGCAAGTTGTAACACGGATGACATTGAATTTGCTATCTTCGGACATGTTCTCCCTTTGCAAGCTTGGTCAAATTCTTCATGTTAGCATGCCCCAGACGCCTATGCCACAAAAGAGCTAAGTTCTCATTTTGTTTGGATATGAGACAGGCTTCTTCTGAAGTTGGGGGTTAACCCATATTAAGCTGATAAGAGTTTGCTCTTCTCGGAGTACGCATCAAGATGCACTCCTCTGGAATCTTCACACCAGGCTTGAGAATAATGCACTCCTTGCGGTTGAACAACACAGAATAGTCTCTATCACAAATCTGAGAGACACTCAGTAGACTGTGTGACAGCTCCTCCACATAATGTACATCAGAGAATGATAAATTACCACTTCTCACCACTCCTTTCTTGCTTATTCTTCCACCCACACCACCTGCAAATGATACACCTCCCCCATTGAAGTCTTCCACATCTTCCAAAAGGGATAAGTCTCCGGTCATATGTCGGGAGCAACCGCTATCAACGTACCAGAGATTGTTGATAGATCTTCTTGGCTATCCCTACACAAATCAGAGATCAGTGAGATTTAGGCACCCAGGCCATGGCAGATCTGGGCACACATTTGGAATCAATGTAATTAACTAATTGGAGGGTCATTTCTGGCTTTGATTCAGGTACATTCACATTTTAAATGTTGACTTTTGGTTTCCAGGTGGTGTTTTTCTGTGGTTTAAACACATTTGATGAGTTCTTCACAGACACAGGTTTCTTTTGTGGAGATGTGGCCTTTTTACCAGATGGCTTTTTAACAGTCGTCCACTCAAGTTTCAATTTTGTGTAAACAAGTTGTTTTGTTTGAGTGACATCTTTTTGTTTTAAAACCTGTTGCTCAACCTTTGCTTTGCCATTAGGTTTATTAACTCTTTTGACTTTAGCCATTTTTTTTTCAGCAAATTCTGGTTTTATCTTATCATTTCTTTTGTAAACTCCTTTTGATGCATAAGTTGGTTTTGGAGTTTTGGCCACATTCCGTTTTTCAACAACAGGCTTTGTCACAGGTGCCTTTGTGTTTGAAACCTTAGACTGTTGAGTCTTCATTGGTTCCAAGCACTGCTTCCCCTTAAACAAAGCTTGTTGCTTCTGCTTTTGCTTTTCTTCTGTCATCATTTTCTCCAACATACTAGTCCGTGGGTTTTGCGGATAGTATGGTTGAAATGGTCTATTCACACAATTAGCAGCAAAGTGTCCTGATTTTCCACATTGAAAACAGTTCATGAGTCTAGGCCCATTGACATGACTACAGAGGTATGAACGTCTTGGGTAAGACGACTTCCACTCTGGCTTATCATCCCATTTGTGTATAACACGTTTTGTATCTTTTTCCGGTTGTGTAATTAAACAAAATTGCTCTGAATTAGATTTGTTTGTTCTATTGAAAGTTGACACAACCTGGGGATAAGCAAAAAAATCTTTGGGCTTAGTCTCACGACCTACTTTAGTGTTAGGCACGCGGATTTTTACACCATCAACTTTTTCATTGGAATTAGAAAGATGTTTTGACAACACAGAGACAACTACTTGTTTTGACTTGGACGTATTAAGTTCTGACATAGATGCCAGA
This sequence comes from Deinandra increscens subsp. villosa, assembly GCA_039602395.1. NCBI lineage: Eukaryota > Viridiplantae > Streptophyta > Magnoliopsida > Asterales > Asteraceae > Deinandra > Deinandra increscens. The sequence goes on from JBCNJP010007774.1 coordinate 1,820, forward strand.
ACATCGTCCTTGGGTAAATTAAGACTAGAACTACTAGACACATGACATTCATTGACTTTCAAACATTCAGCATCCTCCCCTGACACATCTTCAATACCTACTTCATCTGCACATGAAACAAAGCCATCAGCAGGTTCGACACTATTGTTTAATGATTCATGGGACGGACCTGATTTACTTGTAGATGCCATTGTTTCATTCTGATTACCCAACCCATAGATCATGTGTTTCTCATTTTCAAATTCCTGATCAGTCATAGGTGTTACTCCTACTAGAACACTATCTAAGGGAGGTCCTATCTCATGTGTTCCTGCTTCCGATCTATCAACTTGATCCTCCTCAAGGATTATTCCTATTATGTCTCTAGTCTTATCTTGAGGAACATCATTCTTGTTTTTGTCTGAGAAGCTAATACCTATTCCACCTTTGTCCTTACCTATTCTAACCTCAGTTATGCAGGTGTTCAAAGACTTACTGGCCTCTAACATTCTTTTTCTTCTCATATGATTCATATCAAGTTTTACCTGCAACTCATTGTTCTTATGCTTAAGTTCATCTAGCTGCTTACCAAGCTCAGCTATTTCTAACTTAGCGTTGTCATACAGAAGAGCTTTCTCAGTTACCAGTTTTTGATATTTCACTATGTCTAATTTTTGAGCTTTTACCTTTTCCTCATTCTTCTGCCATCTACCCTTAAAGGAACTCCTCTCGCATTTTATCTCAAATAATTCTAACTGATAATTTTTACAGATTTGTCTAAGTCCAGGAATTATACGAGCACAAGTGGGATCAGGACATACCTTGTCGTTATCAACCTCAGCAGCAAAGGCTTCCTTGTCTTCCACTGGAGTTTCTTCAGGTTTCTCATCAGTCACAACAAATGCATGCTCTTCCTCATCATCCCTTTCCATAGCAGCAATCATTGCATGTGACAGGCTAAATTCTTTTAACTGAGGAGTCCAGTCATATCCACCTCCTTCCTGCACAACCAAAGCACTTGACTCAGCCTTTCCCTTGCCATCACCTGCTTTCCTTTCTTCTGTTCTTTCTCTCTTTGGCTTGGCGCACTCTCTAGCGAAATGCCCGTACTCGTCACAGTTGTAGCACCTCAGCTTTCTCTTGTCAAACCCCATCCTGATCTTATCTTGGTCGTTCCACACATTTCTCCCAGTCTTTTCAATGAACTTCTTTGCTCTGAAAACAGCCATTGCCATCTGCCAAGAGGCATCCAACATCTCTACATCTTCTGGATTTATCTGGTTTAGCTCCCCCCAACAGCATCTCAGTAGGCACTAAAGTTCCTGCCATGAGAGCATGATAGCTGTTCATAAAGCCCATTCCGAGGGCAAAGTTCGGATCATTTGTAGCATCACACTACTACAAAAACTGGCATTCTTGACGTGCATTGCGCGTCAAGAAGGTGCCTTCTTGACACGCAAATGCGCGTCAAGGATGCGGGGGTCAAGAAGCTTCTTGACGCGCAAAATGCGTGTCAAGAAGCTCTTGACGCGCGAACAATGACACACCATCTATGACGCGCAATGCGTGTCATAAAATGGGCGTCAAGGAAGCCGGGGTCAAGAAGAGAGATGACACGCATTTTTGCGCGTCAAGAAGGTAAAAATTAAAATAAAAAAAAATATATTTTTAATAGAATCACTTCTCTCTACAATTAATGACAATTAATCTAATAATGCAAAATAAAAATACATTTAACAACATTACGAAGTTAACATGAGTTTACAAATGGGTTTAACAATAAACCTATAATCATAAACTATCAACACGTTCTCAACCAAACCTGAACTAAAAAATTGCTTATTTTAACTTGAACCCATTTTTATTTGCAGCATATTCAGCCTGTAGTTACCCCTCTGCCAATCATGTAGAACCATCTTTGCTGCGGTCATCAGATCAGGTTCACCTCCCTGTATAAACAAAAACTGTTATAGTAAAGATTCACAGTTCTAAATAAAGATCATTTGTGTTAAATATAATTATAAAAAATGTTCATTACAATAAAAAAAGCAAATTAGTTTGTGACATGCATCAGAATGTTAGAATTCCTGTAAGCTAACCTTAATATACTTAAAGTAGTTACTATGAAAACAGGTTTAATGGGTCAAAGACGGTCAAATGAGGCTTAACCCAATTCGGGAAGGGTTGCTCTAGAGACCACTGGCCTCTCTTGCAGTAATCTGTCCCACAAATCCAGCAGCTAATGGGTCTGTTTGGATTACCTCTAACGGGTCAACAGCCCCATGATCTGAGTTCTTTGAAGAAGCAAAACAGACAAGATGTGATGTAAACTCACAGGGATAGACTCTAAGACTTTAGATACACCTGGAGATGCTGCTTTTCCTTCCACGAACAAAAAGAAATTTAATACACCAATAACTTTATGATAAAAAATCCATGGTAATATTTGCTCTAAACCAGCAGAAGTGCTTGTAGTAATGCATATCTGCAATTAAAATATTGCAGATGCAATTAGTCTTATAAACTCAAAAAGATTCTAACAATAAACTACTCAAACCAATTTGAAAACATTTAGTACACCTGAGGGTTTATTCCTGCAGCGGCAACATATAAATCCAATTTTCCAATTGCAATATCGATTCCATTTAGTTATAAATGGGTCAATTTGGGTTGTATTATATCTCAAGCGAGTCAAGCAAAAAAATATATCTAAACTGAGAACAAGGCAAATGGGTTGAACACTGAACTTGCAAACAGGTTGAAAGTCACCTCAAGTAAAGTTCTTATTTTTAATGCATACAACCTCTTAAATTGTTTTATTCTAACATTTAGATTATTATTGTAATAACATTGTTCATCAATCATGAGTGCATCGACTATAGTTGTATACATTCAAATGCGGAAAGCTGGGAATATGAAATAATAATTTTGTGGAATACCTGAATGTTTTCGCCTCTAGGATGCTTCATAACACGTTGACGATGTGCATCTGAGAACATGTATTCAAAAATCATCACTGCTGTTTTTATCATCTCTTCATTCCTCAATACAGCAATCTGAAACTGTTAAGTAAAAAACTAAAAAGGTTAGCTGTGAGATAAAGTAAATACAGGGAGAAAACGAATCACACAACAGAAATCTGAAACTTCATTCCTTAATCCAGCAGCAATCTGAAAACGTTTGTCTTCAGGAATGCGAACCTCATGGATACGTGGAAGAGACCTATATAAACACGTGGCTTTGATCGATGACGGAGCAAGGTAGAGCCAATCATGCCTGGGCAAAATTGTTAAGTAAAGGAATTAAATGAATTTGTTCTAAAAACTTTTAATTTTTTATAATCTTTATCATGCTGTATTATATCAGTAGCTAACCAAGATTGATGTGAACGTCATCATCTACTTTGATGTAGAAATCAGCATCCCACTTTGCAGCAACTGTTGAGAAATAGATTTGAGTTTTAGAAGACAACTCGTGATATCCCTCTACATGGTTCTGCAGTTACAAAAAGTTATGAAGTAATACAAATAAATAAATCTTTTCTTGTGCATTAATATATTTTTCATGATTACCAAATATGTAACAACATACCAGTCTTAGAAAATCTTTATGCTCTTCATCTTCAACATCAATGGCACGATCCAAAAGCCCGCCTTGTGTTGCACTGAAGATAGTTTAACATTAGGAGAAAAAAGGAGCAAAAAGTTTAGAACTTCTATATAATTTCAGGATTAAAATTAGCCCACCTGTGTCCAATGACAAACCGTATTATAATCCCCTTTTCTTTCTCTAACCTTAGTAGATCCTTGCCTGAATGAATAAAATGTATATACAACATAAAAAGTTGTATATAATGTATATATAGTTATATACACAACATAAGAAACGACAAAAAACCTTGAGGCATCCATGTTTGTCTAATGGAATCTCTTCTTTTTTGGCTGCTAAATGCAGTCATGATTCCCATAACAAAGAAAAACTTTTGGCGCTCATTTGAGGCCTCGGATGCAGGTTTCTTAGCCGATCTAGCAGAAGAAGGCTTTGTTTCCAGTGATGATATTGTCTTGTCTAGATTCCTGAAATACAAGTTTAAGAGGTGTGAATGATGCTAAATATATCTATAGAAAGTTATATTGATGACTTGCCTTTTTATCACAGTTGATAACAGGCTTAAGTAATTCTTTTTGTTTCTCCAATGATGAAGCAATGTCGTCTGTTTCTAAAGGAACTGGACTGATGCCAAACCTAGAGTGATCAAATAAACGATAAAATGAGGATTGAAAAGAATGAAAATACACAGATTTTTATACATGATTATTAGATATGGTATGTTATTTGGGTCCGTCCCCATAGACTAAGTGTGACTGCAATGAATTATGTTAACAAGTTGTGCATTGCTTTTTGGTTGATGTGTCTGTTAGTTACAAAACATTGACCCATATATATAACCAAACCCTAACTTAACCTCCAAACTTAACTAATGACTAGTGTAGTTGTGTGTTCATCCTTGAAGAACATCAAAAGTAAGGCACTAAGATCTGAGTGTGACCAAATCAAGACACGCCTCCATCAGCGGCTCAAAAGCCGCACCAAACTACATTAACATTCTGAACCAGAAAATGCAACCATCCAGACAATTAGACTTGCAAGCTGCATTGAGTAATTCACCATCTGAATAGGCTAACTGGGTAGACCCCAAATCTGAGTAAAGTAGTTAACTTTACACCAAATCACATACCTACAATTTACTCCAAGAAGATGGACAGATGGTGACCTCAAACCAATAAAACATATGAACTATTCTATCAACATAGAGATTCCCCATCTTAAACACAAAACCAAGAAATACCAACATTCCTCCAAAATTCAAAACCAAAAGTTCTAAACGAGCTGCAAGGTTCCTGTTTGCAAGAGTGGAGAAGTTATAGAAGAGACTTAACTTCTTCCTCTTCCCTCTAATTTAACACTTCAAATTGTCACAAAATCGATTGAAATGTTGCAAAACATCGAATGATAGAAGAAAAGGAGATGATAGAGATAACAAATTAGGATTTAGGGTTTCATACCTTTTATTCTTCAACAAAAAAATGCACGTTGGTGATGAACGCAGATTAAGGGTTCGATTGCGATTTTAACCTCTGCTTTCGCCTCAATAATAGAATCCACTGATGATTACAGATTTGGAGTTTCAAAATTCTGATGAACTACGAGGCATGGCGCAGAATAATAGAGGATTCTTCCTATTCAACATTAGATGTACAAAGATGCTAGGGTAAGATTGCGGAGCGATGGCGAATTATAGGGTGTTAACGAGGAGTGACGAGAAGAACTTACCTTGTTAGTGGTGGAGTAGAACCATGAACCGAAGGTGAAAGAGCAGTAACTCCAAGTCAGCGGCGGCAAAATGGTTGTGCAGCAGCGGCTGGTTGATTACAACAACTCCAAGCGCCAGTGAAGAAAATCGACGGGGGAAAGGAGGCAGAGGCGAGGAGCGGGAATAGGTATAAGATTAGGGCAAATATTTTGGGGAAAAGTTGAATTGAGCAATGAGCGGCAATTAAAATTTTAGGACAGGCTTTGGCGGGAAATTTTTTTTATAAAACGACGGATAATTCTTGACACGCGTATTTTAAGTGTCCTCCGTGTTTTTTTTTCTCTAAATATGACAGATATTCTTGACACGCAAAAATGCGCGTCATGAATTCTTAGGAATTACCTATAATTGACACTTTATTTTGACACTTTCGTAATTGCACGTCAAGAATTTTTGAGTGTCATCGTTCGCGTGTCAAGGAAAGCAGTTTTTGTAGTAGTGTCAGGGTTGACACCTCCACTTGAACTTGCATGCGGTTGTGCCACAAAAGCAGTTGACTTTGCGACAGAGCTTGGTCCACTTCCAGCTGACTTTCCATCTTGTTTAGAATCCACTTCTTCTGACAACAGGGCTTGGTTCAATTTTCCCACCAAACTAAGAGAGCTTATATGGTTCAATTCTCTTTGCTTGTCATCAATAAGCTTTGACTTCAATTTGTTGATCATCTCATCAAGAGATAGCTCACTCAGCTTGTTGTTGTCCTTAATGATGGAGATGTTGGTATTCCAGGATTTGGGCAAACTATTCAGCAGTTTCAGATTCTTATCTTCCAGATCCGGTTCAACACCATAGCTTGACATTTCGGCCATCAGAGATACGAACCTTTGCACCTGTGCTTCGAAGGATTCACCTTGAATGTGGTTGAATAGGTTGAATTTCTGCTTCAACATTTGCTTGCGACTTGCCTTAATGTCCGGATTTCCCTCATAAGCCACTATCAAAGCATTCCAGAGTTGCTTGGCAGTCTTGCAGTGCTTAAATCCTTGTGCAATACCTGGTGTAAGTGCCATAGTCATTATAGCAAATGCCCTCTCTGCTTTGTTGCATCTTTCCCAATCATCATCATCATATTCGTCTTTCGTTTTAGCTTTACCCGCATTGGTTCCTTCTGGATGTGTAGGTGTGTGGGGCCCATGAATTACCGCTCTCCATAGTATTAAATCAACACTCTTCAAGTGGTTTTCAAACCTATATTTCCATTCCAGAAAATTATCTGCCGATGTGAGTCTTGGTGGACGAGTGATGGATCCAATCTCAAAATCCAACTTCTGATACATACTTGGTTCGAAATCCATAACGCAAGCTTAGGAAAACTTAAATCTAAAGTCCAAAAGTCCAAACACAGAGATTACGATCGTAAATGTCCGATTACGATCGTGAACACTTGATTATGACCGAGACAACGGAGCAAGTCGTAAACGCCTAATCGTAAACCCCGATTACGATTGAGTCTAATCGTAAACAACGATTCCAGCCGAGTGAATCGTAAACTCTGATTACGATGGATGTTTCCGGTAAGGAGAAGTCGTAAACACTCATTTCCGATCAGAAAGAATCGTAAACACCAAATTCCGGATCATAAACTCGTAAAAATTGCAGCTTGAACTCGTAAACAAGTTTCCGATTCAAATCTTCAACAAAACAGCAGTCGTAAACACTCAAACCCAGCAGCTCCAGAATCGTAAACACGAAGAACAGCCTTTAAACCTTATAAAACTCGAACTTTTTCCAGAAAAACCTCGAATCCAATACCGTGAGAGCCTCGAATCAGTGATTCTTGTCTCTGGTACCAATTGTAGGTCCAGAAATCAACCAACCACGGTATCGATATCACAAACGAGTGCGGAATCCTCGTTAGTGATTGATTCGAGAAGAAAGAAGATGAAATAGACTTGATAAACAAAGAAGATCAAATCTTGAATGAAACACACAACTTTCTTGAGCTTTTATAACTGATCGTAAACACAAGGAGATGCAGAAATCGTAAATGGAAAAGCTAGTGAATCATAATCACTAAGGGTTTATATACTACCCCTTTACAAAACCTAATTCAATCATAAACATGAAACCGGCCCACATGGCCCAATCATAAACTATTCTAAGCCCTAAGCCCAATAATAAACAAGCCCATAACTAATGTTCATGCCTCTTAATAATATAGCCCAACAATATTTTTTTCACTTACATATAGGAACACATATATGTTCACCAAGCGAACAATAAAACAAATAGCTCCAACCCTTTACTACTTTCAACTTAAACCATAATTTTCTTGAGCCAAAGAACTTTAAACTAATATTTCGAGCATCAAACAAATACACCATAAGCAAAGAGTCCTGGTCTAAAATATCTGTGGTACAAAGAGCACTACGACCTTGAGCGTGGACTTGCAGATATTAATTAGAAGGATTGCAAAGATAATAAAAGTGCCTAAATTCTATTCTGCTTAATTCATACTGAACTTCTAAGTGTTTACTTTGGTATTTTGAATAGCAATTGAATTGATGAGAACTATGAGATATAACAAAGAAACAAATTCATACCTAGTGGTTAAGACCTTAATGGAGAACTATGAGAATAATGAGCTCATACCATACGACTATAATTTCATCAGCATAACGGATAAAGCCCTAAAAATGAAATGTGTACACCTATGGAAGCCAAAATATCAAAAAATTGGACTGCCCAGATCAGAAAAAGGGCTAAGGAAAGAGATAAAAGGCAGTATACTAACCAGGACAAAATAAATTGTTGTCTCGAACAAAGACTGGTTACCACCGATCGTCTGAATTAATCGAAGAAACAAATTTATGTGAATACATGTATTTCTTAATGTCGATGCTATAGAACGAAAATGGTAAGAAGAAAACGAAATATAGAGTATAAAAGCATGGCTCATGGGTTTCTTACATGATGACGGGTTGAGCTAGAGAAAGTCGTTTTTGTGGTGATGTTGAGATCTGAAAAATCAATGCTTGAGATCTAAAAACCATGAACCATCATCGTCAGAGTCGGTGATTCAGCGATGGCCGGCGATAGGAAGAGGATGAAAAGGGATAGAGTTGACAGAGAGAGGGCCATGGATATCTCTCTGGAACTCCAATGATTAACAAAATTTAAATATTAAAATTTGAGAAGTGAATTGGGCGCTAATTCAAATCTGATTCAGAGTCTTGTGTCTGCACCTTTGCCCAAATTAATGTATGACTGCAATCCGGTTCAGAGTCTTGTGTCTGCATATAAAATGTTTTGTGCCCAAATTGAAATATGAAGATGGCGTTTTTCCTAGATTAGGGTTGCGTGGAGTTTGAATCTGAAAGGTAATTGAAGACTTATCTCAAAGAGGAGATTAACATCTACTTTTCCCATGTTGAAGAGGACAAGTAACCTGAAAAGCAACTGAAAATTTTAAGACCCTTGACCAATATACATTATATAATAGTGTATAATATATATATATATATATATATATATATATATATATATATATATATATATATATATATATATATGGTTGGACCATGTATGCTTGTATGTGACTGAAATTGTGATGTAGTGCATAATTTGAAAAAGTGATATGTATATGGTTCATGTTGGGTTGGATTAGAAGCTTCAATGCTTTATGTTAGTAAGAATTATATATATGCACAATAGGTATCTAATGAAATTTTTAAGAGAGTGCAGAAATTTCAAATTGATGAATTGCATATCATGTGGTGGTATGATGTTATATGATGTGAATGATAGTTACTAAATGGGTAACCTTGATAGCCTTATGATTTAGATGGTGAAGCAGGAGAAAGTTCGCCCAAGTATCGGGAAGGAAAAGAGAAAGCTTAACAATTGAGGTAACATAGGATGTAATTTGAATGTTAAAGAATTATGTAAATTGTTCCAAACCGTATTTAGAAGTAGTTGTGTGCAATGGATGATCTATGTGAATGATGCAGTTGTGGGTGTACTCATGAATGAAATTATCACGTGAAGAAGTAAATGACCCGTTTGGGTTAAAAGAAAATGAACCCGTATGGGTTTAAGTGTGAAATTGAAGTAATCCAGGTAATCTTGGATAGGAATGCGGTTATTAATAACCAAAAGCCTATGTATGCACATTAGGGTGAGTGTATTAACTTGGCATATGATACTTGTGTCAATAGGATGTTAAAAATAATTAAAGGAAGTCAAATGTGGTAGAATGTAAAACATGTGGTAAGTGTGCATATGCTATATTTGTAATTGAGTGATACATGTTATTACATTTGATGTGTTACCCATGTGAATGTTAATTTATGATGACCCGATAGGAGTTATGGAAGTAACTTATGTGAAAGAAAGAGGTAAAAGAGTCAACGGGTTAGCCTTTATAATTTAAACAAAATGATTTTCGATTTGTGCATCATGATGTAGTTATTGTTGTGTTTATGGACCCTAAATGATGGTAGATATGCAGGGAATAAAGGATTACGCAATGTTAGAAGTGAATTGGTGATTGTAGGAGAAAAATCTGAAAGTATGTTGAAATTGGCTAAGCATAGAATACCTGGGAAATTTGCTTTGATCGCTGGAAATATCGCTTAAGCGTATCGCTTGTAGCATGGAGTTTTGCAAGCGATACGCTTTCACAACAAGTGTATCGCCTGATTTGGCAGTCGTCCCAAGCGATATGCTTGGGCTTAAATTCGATGTTTTGTTGTTTTTTTTTGCTTGTAAGAGTCGTGTATTGGTTTGATGTATTATGCCATTAATACTAACGTGTACTAGTATTGATGGTAGGAAATAACAGTTTGAAGCCGGGACATGACTGATCATGAAGTTTTTGGGAACTAAATGCCAAATTTATTGTTTGATACGGGTGCGAGTAGGTCGTTTGTTTCACACGACCTACTTTGTCATCCTTCATTTGTGATTGGTAAGTTTTCCGTGCGTTTAGAAGTTGAAATAGCAGATAATAAGAGTGTTCTAGTTTTTTTTATCTATGCGATGATTGAAGATGAGGAGCATTCAATTGATCTAATACCCATGATAATGGGGGAATTTAAAGTGATTGTGGGGATGGATTGGTTGTCGCAATATCAAGCCAATGTGGTGTGGAACCGCAAAGTGATTCAATTAAGGTCATCAAGCGGGAAGCAAGTAAATGTTCAGGGGTAAGTGGAAGAGCGAGCTACTACTATGCTCTGTAGCGAAGCTAAGAAAGTATATCCAACATGGATGCAAGGCTTATCTTGCACATGCGGTGGATACAACAATGAAAAGTAAGAAGATGGAAAAAGTACCCATGGTACAAGAATTTCCAGACATGTTCCTGGAGGACCACCCCGGTATCCCACCGGATAGGGAGGTGGAGTTTCATATTGACTTGGTACCTGGAGCTAAACTCGTGGTTAAAGCTCTATATCAATTGGCTCCTACTAAAATACAGGAGCTTATGAAGCAATTACAAGAGCTACTGAACAAGGGGTTTATCCGACCTAGTGTGTCACCTTGGGGTGTGCCAGTATTCTTTGTCAAGAAAAAAGACGGGAGTCTAAAGATGTGTATAGACTACCTGGAGTTAAACAAGCTGACTGTGAAGTATTTGAAACACTAAGGCAAGAACAATTGTATGCAAAGTTTTCGAAGGGTGCCTTCTGGCTATGAGAGGTACATTTTTTGGGGCACGTGGTCAATACAGAGGGAATTTTGGTGGATCTTTCGAAGGTAGAGGCAGTGGAAAAGTAGAGCACACCTAAGAACCCGACAGGAATTCGGAGTTTCTTAGGATTAGCACGTTACTACAGGAGGTTTATTCAGGATTTCTCCAAAATAGCCAGCCCCGCCCTTAACGCGGTTGATAAGGAAGGATGTGAAGTATGAATGGGGAAAGAGAAAGTGGAGACCTTTCAGATCTTAAAAGAAAGGTTGACTCGCGCTCCGGTGCAAGCATTACCTAACGGGACATGGGATTTAGTAGTGTATTCTGATGCTTCATACCTTAGCCTCGACTGCGTACTCATGCAAGGAGGGAAGGTGATAGATTATGCCTTGAGACAGTTGAAGGTGTACGAGGTTAAGTATCCCACTCAAAAAACCCGAGTTAGTGGCAGTGGTGTTTGCATTAAAAATTTGGCGACATTTCCTTTATGTTGTTAAATTCACCATTTATACTGATCATAAGAGTTTAAAATACTTATTTGATCAGAAGGAGCTGAATATGAGGCAGAGGAGGTGGTCATAACTCATCAAGGATTACGATTGTGAGATTCATTACCATCCGGAAAAGGCCAATGTGGTGGCGGATGCGTTGAGTAGAAAAGGAAATTTTGCTCCTATAAAGGTGAAGTCTTTGAGGTTGATTGTATCATCGAGCATACTTAGCTCAATCAAGAATGCACAATTAGAAGCCGTAAAGGAAAAAAAACTGGAAGAAGGCTCAGATAAAAGGGGCGGTGAAGAATCGAATCGACGGTGAAAACGGACTTAAATATTGATTTGGTCGACTATGGGTTCCTAATACTTGTGGGGTGGAGGAGCTGCTACTTGATGAGGCTCATAAGTCTCGTTACCCAATTCACCTGGGGTCAACAAAAATGTATCATGATTTGAAGCGTGATTATTGGTGGCATGGAATGAAGCGTGACATAGTTAAGTTCGTGGAGAAATGTTTGACTTGCCTCCAAGTCAAAGCCAACAGTAGAAGCCTTATGGCAAGTTGCAACCGATTGAAATACCTGAGTGGAAATGGGAGCATATTACGATGGATATACTTACCAAGTTACCAAAAACGCCAAGGAAATTTGATGCGATATGGGTAGTGGTGGATAGGATTACTAAGAGTGCACATTTTCTACCGATTAGTGAGTTATATTCCTCTGAAAAGATGGTGGATATTTATATAAAGGAGATTGATGTGCCTTAAAATATACATATAGCAAATATCCCTCGCGTATTGGGTAAAATATGACTAACTATTGCAAAGAAACATTGTTTTTGTCTTCTTTATAGTTTTTCAGGTTTTACTAAGCCAAAATCACAAAAGAACGGAAAATGCAAGAAAAACTGAAGAAAAAGATGATTTTAAGTTTAGCACGCCCCGTGCCTCACCCAGCACGCCCCGTGCCCAAATCCAGCTTGAGCCCCGACAACTACTGCAGAGACACGCATCGTGCTTCAAAATCAGCTCTACACAGCACGCCATGTGCCCCTCCTAGCACGCCCCGTGCCTCTAATGCTCGAATATTTGAAGATCGCCGATCTGACATGACACGCCCCATGCAACTAAAGACACGACCGGTGCCGCCTGACTTGGCACGGGCCGTGCCTAGTTTAGGACGGGCCGTGCCATTCTCGGTTGGTCTATAAATAGAGCAACCCTCTTCACTTCCAACTTGCACAATTCTTCTCCCTCTCTTCCACTAATTTATCATCTTTTCGGTTTTGAGCCATTTGTTTTAGTGTTCTTGATCTACTCGTCAAAGATTGTAAGAACTTTAGCTTATGGTGATAAGACCTGTTATTTGTCTACGAATCTTTCATTATCTAGTAAGAAAATCTTTAGACTAATATTTGTCTTTCAAGTATTAGTCAAATTCTTACACTCATTTGGGAATAAACGAATCTATGGTGGATTGGTAAGCTGTCTTTTGTAAACTTGCTTTAAGGTGAACTAATGACCTTTTAGAAACCCTTTTTATTGAAAGTTTATTATTAATTTTCTGAACCAAACGTGCTCTATGTATCACATACCATTTGGGGAGTCGAAATCCCAAAGGCCGGACTTGTGACACCCGGTCGGGGACGATGCATGATCCAAAAGGTGACTCGCGCCCCATGCTACATGATACGTTTGAGGTCCTTATGTCTATGTAAGCAAACTCGGTTGTCCACGTAAGTGTGGGTTGAAAGTATTTGGTTGGGAATGAGGGTTGGTAATATTTTGTCACTTCACGGAAGCCGAGATGGTACGTGCTTGTGAACTTGGCTCTGGTTACGCCGGACGTGCATGCGCGAGAGCGGTGCACGAAAGAAACGGACCTTAGTCCCTTAAAAAGATAATTTTATAATAAAATAATCCGGCACGCAGGGTTGTTCCCCTGCTGGTTCATGACGGCGTGTCGAGTACGATAAGTCGGCCGGTTTGAGGGACCCCGTAACTAAGTGGCATTAGCTTCACTATATTTGTTCGCCAATAGCACAGTTCCCTAGGGTTCATACTCCTCGTAGACAATCACCTGGGAGAGTAATGATGCTTGATTTGAGGCTGAGAGGCGGTCTTGCTGCCTGTTGATGAATAATCTTACGGGAAGGGTATAAATTATGGGTGCCAACATTACCACTGATTAGTCTCCCACATGATATTATCTGCGATCGAGTTGATCAAGACACACCTTTTTAGTGTAGTTTTTTTTTGTTTAAAAATTATTTTACATATTTCATTAACATCTTCACTTGAAGATTGACCAGGTTAGACGTCAGCAACGGTGAAGTATCAAGAGCCATCCTTTTTGTTTGTCTCTTTGAACGATCACGATTCAACTTACCACTAATATAATGCCCACGATGGATGCACTTGCCCGTGAATGTGGTGAAATAGTAGTTTTCTGAGTAAATTATGTTTATACATTTAAAAGCTTAACTGCTAAAAGGTGTCACAAAATAACGATAAATTTTATATACACCACACGCACACCAATCTTTTTGGCTTTGTTGTCGGGGACACAAAACGAGGGTTTTGAGAAAAATCTGAGTTGACGGCCTAATCTTTATAAATATGTATATATGTACCATAGCTTTTCTTTAAACTTATTTTCTTAAGAATTTAGACTTTTAACCACTTGGTGATTTTCTAAATTTTTAAAACTTTCATTTTCATTTTTTTAGAATGTACATCAGCACTAGGTAGTGTCCTGATCACACACCACTTAGACTGATTTTCCCTTTTTCTGTACTATTTCACTTTGATTACTACTCATTCTTGTTTATTTTTCTGCTTTCTGGCAGTGTATGAAAATACAACCAAAAGACGTAGTCGAACCACTCCATGAACCAGAAAGATTTCTACACAACAGACTCCGATCTCGTTCCAAAACTGTTGCTGAAGTCATTAACAAGCCTATCCCAATGGCTCACGAGCGGATCATCATTGACTACTTAAGACCAAATGCAATTAATTTTGGTGTAGCTATCGCTCCTCCTGGTGTCGATGCTAACAACTTTGAAATTCGACCCCAATTGGTGCAGATGCTCCAAAATTCTGCTACTTTTCACGGTCTGCCCGATGAAGACCCTCATTCTCACATCACGAACTTCCTCGAAGTTTGTGAAACATTCAAGTCCAACGGAGCCTCCGATGATGCTGTTAGACTTCGCATGTTTCCTTTCTCACTCAAGGACCATGCAAAAACATGGCTAAATGCGTTGCCCAATGGTTCCATCACCACTTGAGACAAGCTTGTTCAGAAGTTCCTTTACAAGTACTTACCTCCTGCCAAGACAGCCAAGCTCCTCACGGAAATCAATTCATACACTCAAGAAGATGGAGAATCGCTGTATGACACATGTGGGAAAGCTTCAAAGAACTCTCGAGGAAATGCCCTCATCATGGTCTTGTAATGTGGCAGCAGATCTCGATTTTCTTCAATGGTTTGCACCGCAGACCCGCCAGATTCTCGACTCCAACTCTGGTGGCATTTTGGGAAACGAAAGTCCTGAGGAAGTCTTCTAAAAAATTGAAGATATTGTTCAAACCAGCTTTCAATGGCACACTTCTCGCAGTGCCAAGGCAAAAGCTCTAGGGATGCACTCTCTAGATGAAGCCACGACCCTCAATGCTCAAATTGAGGCCTTGACTTCCAAAGTCAAAAAAATAGAGACCTTCAAATTTGCGGAAGTTGCTTTGCAATGCGATGGGTATGGAGGCCCACATGAAAACTGGAGTTGTATGGTGGATGGTAAGCCCGAAGATGTCAACTTCATATAAAACGAAAAACCGCCAACAATATAGCAACAATTCTGAGTGGAGGAACAATCAAAACTCTGGGTGGAGAAACAACGGGAACAGTCAGCAGCTAGGTAACAACCAAAACTTCTCGCAGCAAACGCGGCAAAACAACAACTACCAAAGCAGCAGTACATCCGATGGGCTCGCTCGCCTTGAAGAAACAATATCCCGAATGTTCGCAGAAGCTGAGAGGAAGATGGAGGAGAAGTTCAGAAGCAATGATGCTAAACTTTGAAAGTAGCAAGCCTCTATCAAGACGCTCGAGAAGCAACTCGGCCAAATAACAAAAAAAAGGTAGGAGAAAGAGCCCCAGGTTCTCTCCCTAGCAACACAGAACCCAACCCCAAAGAATGGTAAATGCCATCACACTCCGTAGCCAAAGGGTTGGACCCGAGGAAGCTGCTCCAAGCTCAACAGCACCAACCCCACCTTCTCAAAAATAAACTGAAGCACCTATCCCTGTAACAGTGGAAGAAGTCATGAAGGAACCAAATGTTCCTTATCCCAGCAGGCTAAACAAAGCCAAGAACGAGGAACAATTTGGTAAGTTCATAAGCCTTCTGAGACAGTTACATATTACCTTACCTTTTGTTGAGGTCCTTTCTCAGATGCCGAAATACACAAAATACATGAAAGACTTCCTGACCAACAAGCGTAAGATCGCGGAACTCAAATCTGTCAGCCTAGGAGGAGTGCTCTGTCATCCTTACAAGCACTATTCCCCGAAAGCTGCTAGATCCTGGAAGCTTCATACTACCCTGTGTAGTGGGTGACATTGAGGTCTTAAACGCACTTGCTGACTTGGGGGCTAGCATAAACCTTATGCCGTCCTCCATGTTCAACAATTGAACCTCGGTAAAACCACTCCTACCAGGATGAGCATCCAGCTAGAAGACCGGTCAGTCAAGTACCCTTCAGGTATTGCTGAGAACCTCTTGGTTCAGATAGGAGAGTTCGTCTACCCCGCCGACTTTGTTGTGTTGGATATGGAAGAAGACAAGGAGGTATCCCTTATCCTCGGAAGGCCATTCCTCGCAACAACTCAAGTAGTAGTAGACATGAGCATCGGCACTCTAACGATCAAGTTCGGCGACCAAGAAACAACTTTCTACGTAGGCAAGAAAATGGATAGTACTCTACAGGTGGTGGACATCATCGAGTCAGGTCTAGAATTCGCATATCAACGAATGGAGGAGGCCTCTCCTCCACCATCATTCACATAGACCAGGACTGCGGGTCTAGCTAGAAGATCCGTACAAAAAACATGGCGCGCCATGGCGGCTTACCATGGAAGTCTAAGGTAAGAGCAAAAAGAATAGGGCAAACTTCAATGAACACATCTTCAGGACGGTCAATTCTTCTCCCTCTCTTCCACTAGTTTATCATCTTTTCGGTTTTGAGCCATTTGTTTTAGTGTTCTTGATCTACTCGTCAAAGAATGTAAGAACTTTAACTTATGGCGATAATGAACTGTTATTTGTCTATGAATTTTTCATTATCTAGTAAGCAAATCTTTAGACTAATACTTGTCAGCCTCAATCTTTCAAGTGTTAGTTAAATTTATACACTCATTTGGGAATAAACGAATCTTTGGTGGGTTGGTAAGCTGTCTTTTGTAAACTTGCTTTAAGGTGAACTAATAACTTTATAAAAACCCTTTTTATTGAAAGTTTATTATTGATTTTCTAAACCAAACGTGCTCTACGTATCACAAACCATTTGGGGAGTCAAAAATCCTAAAAGCCGGACTTGTGACACCCAGTCAAGGGACGATGCATGATTCAAAAGGTGACTCGCGTCCCATGCTACATGATACATTCGAGGTCCTTATGTCTATGTAAGCAAACTCGGCTGACCACGCAAGTGCGGACTGAAAGTATTTGGTTGGGAATGAGGGTTGGTAATATTTTGTCACTTCATGGAAGCCGAGATGGTACGTGCTTGTGAACTTGGCTCTGGTTACGCCGGACGTACATGCGCCAGAGCGGTGCATGGAAGAAACGAACCTTATGTTGGATATATGGTGTCCTGACCCGACAGATTAACGAACCCGACCGATATTGACCCGTAAGAGTTACACCCGGGTCAACGGACTATTAAATCTAATTAATAGTTAATTAGATATAAACGAACTAAATGGTGAATTAAATAAATATTAATTATTTATTTAAAACGACAAAACTATCGGTTCAAAAATACTCGCTAAACAAAAGACGAACCGATCAGTTGTTACCGGATTAACAGACTGATCGGTTGGTGGATTAAAGGAGATCGCGACCGGGCCCAGTCCGTCTGGCCCCGGTCCGCGAATTTAATATTAAATGAGGAGAAGAGGAGGATTGAAACACAAGTCACCAAAAAACCCTAATCTCCTCTCTCTCTCTCTCCCTGCGCCGAACCCGCCGAAGCCGGCTCCTCCGCCGCCGACCGCCGTCGGCGCCCAGTCTCCACCCCGTGATCCGTTCGTGATTTCCGATGGATCCCCGTCTTGCCAGTATCTGTGCCCGACTCGAGAGCGAAGCAGTCGCAGCCCGAGCCGAAGCCGCAGCCCGAACCGAAGCCGAAGCCGCAGCCCGAGCCGCCGCCGCGGCTCAAGCCGCCGCCGCCGCCGCTGCCCTTCACGCGCCGCCGCGCGACCACCGGCCGGTGGTTCTTGCGCTGCCGGCGCAGCCGAGACCACCGCGCCCGGTCGCGTCGTCGTGGCCGGCGCCCCTCTATCCGTCCGCCGCCGCCGCCCCTCCTCCGATCTCCGGCGAGTCGTTCGTTGTGGGATCGGTCCCGGTGGCTATCCCGACGGAGAAAGTTTTGTCACCACCACCGGTGGTATCCCTACCACCGCCGCCGCCACTACCGCCGCCGCCGCCTGTCGCCGCCGCCGCCGATGCCGCCGTCGATGATCTGTCTCGAAGATTCGAGTCAGACGTCTCAGTTCGTCCTAGCGCGAGCCCGTTGAATCCGGGTGTCTCGAGCGGTTGCTCGGATCCCGCCAAGGTATATCTAATTTATTAGATATTTAATTATTTATTTATTTTAAATAAATATATTTTTCTGTGTTTGTCGTGTTTCGGTGATTGATCCTGTTACGGTTGCATCCGCGTTTTAATCGTTTCCGCTGCCAAATTAATTGTGAATTAATTTAATTAATAAATCGGTTTTAATAAAATTAAAATTGGTAACCCGGATCCCACTGTAAAACCCAACAGTGGTATCAGAGCCATTATCACCGCGCGCAAACCAGATTCGGTCCTTTCGTGACCGATAGTTCCCAATTTCGACTTAAATCCAAATTGCGAATTAGAATTAATTTAATTTATTATTTTAATTCCATATATTATATTGTGTGTTACGGCCGACCCCTCTAATTTTGTGATCGTGTATGAATGTCATGGCGTGATTTGTTTTTCTCTGTTTGGCCCAAGTTGTTGGCCCAATTGGTTGTTTTTGATTTTGGTTTATTGGACCCGGTTTTTGGGTTTCAAAGTTGTACAAATTTAGAGCTAGGTTACTAGAAGTAGTTTTAGTAATTGTAAATTTGTATGTAACCAAAAGTCGAAGACTGGACACACGCCAGAGGGATGTCAAAGCAAGTGGGAGCTGAACAGGATTCCAGATCGCACAGAGTTGCCATCTCGATCGTTCACCATTTTATAATTTAATTTATTTTAAATTGTCCCATATGATCTCGCTTGTATGGCTCGAGTGAGATCAAGACCTTATGCCGTTTAACACACAATATGCCATTCGCGACAACTTAGTAATTTAATTAGGTTAAATTAATTTACTGGTCCCGAGTGGAGATAGGGTTTTATCGTTCGTGTCTGACGATGATTAAATGTTAAAAGTAATTAATATCCCTATTTGGTAATTCTTTAAAACTGGTAGTTCGTGCCATCCTATCTCAAGTTGAACTTGGAACGTATTTACCGGAGCATCAGTGTTGGAGTATTTCAACACCGCACTTGGTGCCGAGGGTACCTTCTAAGGTGAATGACATTGGAGTATTTCAACACCGTGTCATCACATCGACCATTTAGGACTACTATCGCTTTAAACGTATATGTTCGTGGTGTTGGAGTATTTCAACACCGCGCCACGGATGTGTACTGCTAAAGTGGGCACGGATGAGGCTAAACGTATCGCAAAATACAATTGTATGTATATAGCGGCCTCATACCGAGAGTTGTGACTTGAGTCTCACAATTGACAATCGTTGTCAGTTTGTTTACACGGTTTTGCTCCTGAGGCTCATTTGGCGGTCTCAAGTGATCTCGTCTAAACGAATTCTCATTTCCTTAAAATAAACCTTACCAACTTATTTTAAAGAAAATAAACATCGAAAATACTGATTAAACTTACTTTGCTTATTTTCAGAAGGCTAAAGAAAACTCACCACCATTAAGTTCAATGGTACAACTCGACCCCTTCACTGAGTCTGGCTTTCTCGCATGGCAGACAACCCTGAGGAACCTTTTAAGGCTCTTCGGGAAACTCTATGTCATTGACCGACCGATCGCGAGTATTCCATCTTACTTGCTAAATGAGAACTCGCGGTCTGAGCTCCAAAAGCACACTGACGATGATAAGGACGTCACTGACCTGATGTTGTCTAGCATGACTCAGGATTATCGGTACAATTTCATGGGGATGTCTGCTTATGACATCATTCGTAAACTCAAGGATTTATTTGAATTGAGTCAGAGGACTGAGCGAGCTGATGCACTTTCACAATTTGTGAACTGCTCTATGGCTAACGACTCCTCTCCATACGATCATGTCATGCTGATGAAAGCGTATCGTGACAGACTGATCGACCTTGGCTACTCCATCTCTGACGGGATGGCTCTTGATGTAGTACTCAGATCTTTGCCAGAACATTATCGTATTCTTGCGATTAATTGTTCGGCTCAGTCGATCGAGGAGGTTATTCCGTTGATACCCAACGTGAAGATCAGGACCACGCCGGACGTGCTCAAAGTTACGAATACAAAGATCTCCAAAGCCAAGAAGGTTAAAGAGGGCAAAGGCAAGAAACCACAGGTTCAGCCTCCTGAGGAGCGCCTGTGCTATGAGTGCAACAAAATGGGACACTGGCGTCGCAACTGTCCTGTTTATCTTGCAAAGCTGAAGATGACCAAGAACTCTAATAAGGGTTGCTCATCAGGTATTTCAATAAATGTTATTGAACTTTTCACTGTTTCCTCCAATTCATGGGTATTTGATACTGGATGTGGTTACCACATTGTTAATGTTTTGCAGGAACCTGAGAAGTGGAAGAAGACAGAACGAGGCCGCATGGACCTCATCGTTGGTGACGGGAAGAAGGTCCCAGTACTTGCTACTGGAACATTTTCTTTTTCATGTTCTTCAGGCCTTGTAGTTAATTTGATTAACTGTTTATATGCACCTGGTTTATCCAGGAACATTATTTCTGTCTCTTCATTGTTTGAACAAGGATTTCGGTATAAATTTAATGGAAATATGATTTCTGCTTACCTTAATGATATCTTTTATTTCGAGGCTAAACCTCAACATGGAATATATGAGATAGATGTTCAAACAAACGACCAGCTCTATCATGTTTCTAAAAGAAACAAAGCTGATAGTAACGAATCCTCGTTATGGCACCATAGACTTGGTCACATAAGCAAGGCCCGCATCAAGAAGTTGCAAACTGCTGGCATTCTCGAATCCCAAGATGCAGATTCCTTTGATGAATGCGAGTCGTGCTTATCTGGTAAATTAACCAAGTCACCCTTCACCCACACAGGTGAACGGGCCCAAGGTTTGTTAGGCGTTATTCACACCGATGTGTGTGGACCCTTTCGAACCGAGACGAGAAATCGTGAACGGTACTTCGTGACTTTCATCGATGACTACAGCAGATATGCCTATGTCTATCTGATGAAACACAAACATGAAACTTTTGAAAAGTTCAAAGAGTTTCAAAACGAAGTACAAAATCAGCTAACTCGAACTATTAAAATACTTCGATCAGATAGAGGCGGTGAATACCTAAGCGCTGAATTCCTAAATCATCTGAAGGAATGTGGAATCGTTTCACAACCTACTCCTCCTGGCACACCCCAGTTAAATGGCGTTAGTGAGAGGAGGAATCGAACTCTGCTTAACATGGTTCGATCGATGATGTGCAGGACAACCTTGCCGCATTCCTTTTGGGGATATGCCATCTTAACCGCCGCTCGCCTAATAAATCTGGCACCGACCAAGAAAGTAGGAAAGACCCCATATGAGATATGGCATGGTTCTCTTCCCAAACTTTCATACCTCAGGGTATGGGGATGTGATGCCTATGTCAGCAGTGATTCTGATAATAAGCTCGATCCTCGAGGCGAAAAGGTAATTTTCGTTGGATACTATGGTAATACCGGTTATTACTTCTACCATCCCGATGCAAACACTGTTTCCATCAAGCGGAAAGGTAAATTCCTTGAGAAAGAATTTCTTACTCGAGGAACAAATAGTGATCCAGTGGATCTTGAAGAAATTCGAGATTCACCTAACCCTGAAGCGGTCGCTGTGTCTGACCGACAAGTTGTTGTCGCACCATCAGACCCAAACACAAGCACAAGCGTTCGTAGGAGCGGAAGAACACGATATGAGCCTGATAGATACCTTGGATATCATGAGGCCTTCGATGTTCTATTAATAGCCGATTCTAACGATGAACCTATTAATTATAAAGCTGCTATATCAGATCCGGAATCTGATAAATGGCTTGAAGCCATGAACGCTGAGATGCAATCTATGCGTGACAATCACGTCTGGGACTTGATTGAGCTACCCCCCGGTACACGGGCAGTAGGGAGCAAGTGGATCTTTAAAAGAAAAACTGACATGCATGGAAATGTGCAAACCTACAAGGCACGGCTTGTAGCGAAAGGTTTCACTCAAACTCAAGGGATTGATTATGATGAGACCTTTTCGCCCGTTGTCATGATCAAATCGATCAGGATTCTCCTTGCCATAGCCGCATACCATGACTATGAGATATGGCAAATGGACGTGAAAACCGCCTTCCTGAACGGACAACTTGAAGAAGATGTCTATATGGTTCAGCCTGATGGTTTTGTCGATCCAGAGAATCCAAACAAGGTTTGCAAGCTTAGCAAGTCCATTTATGGACTCAAGCAAGCATCTCGAAGCTGGAATCTTCGTTTTGATCAGAAAGTCAAAGAGTTTGGCTTTGAACAAAACAAAGATGAGCCTTGTGTTTACAGAAAGGCAAGTGGGAGCGCTGTATCGTTCCTCGTACTGTACGTGGACGATATACTGATCATAGGAAACAACATACCCATGCTTAACGAAGTTAAGAAATGGCTTTCATCTTGTTTCGCTATGAAAGACCTTGGAGAAGCCGCTTATATTCTGGGAATCAAGATTCACAGAGATCGATCTAAGCGCCTTTTGGGACTCAGTCAAAGCACATACTTAGATAAGATCATAGCTCGGTTCAATATGAGTAACTCCAAGAAAGGAGCAGTTCCTATGACTAAGGGAACAATATTGGACAAATCTCAAGCACCTAAAACGGAGCGCGAGATAAGCCAAATGGCATCGATCCCATTTGCCTCTGCTATTGGATCTATCATGTACGCCATGCTCTGCACACGACCGGATGTCTCGTATGCATTGAGCGTGACAAGTCGGTACCAACAGACGCCAGGGCTAGCTCACTGGACGGCTGTAAAGAACATACTGAAATACTTGAGAAACACCACTGAAATGTTTCTCGTATTCGGGGGGGTTGATGAGGAGCTCACTGTAAGATGTTACACTGACGCCAGTTTTCAGAGTGACCGAGATGACTCTCGCTCACAGTCAGGATTCGTATTCACTCTTAACGGAGGGGCTGTTTCTTGGAGAAGCTCAAAACAGCCAGTAGTAGCTGATTCTACTACTGAATCCGAATACATAGCCGCCTCAGAAGCTGCTAAAGAAGCCGTGTGGATGAAGAAGTTCATATCCGATCTCGATGCTATGCCAAGTATTAGGCAACCCATCGAGATGCTGTGCGATAACACAGGCGCTATAGCTCAAGCCAAAGAGCAACGGTCCCATAAGATGGCCAAGCACGTACTGAGGAAATTCCACTACATAAGAGAAGTAGTCGACAGAAATGAAATCAAGATAAGCAAAGTACACACAGATCAAAACTTAGCTGATCCCTTCACTAAGCCTATGACTCAGGAGACTCATATACGCCACAGAGAAGCGATAGGGCTTAGATTAGCTAAAGACATGTTTTGATTCAGTATTTGGATGTATGAACACCAACGGTTATCTGTATTATTCTTATTCCATCCGTTTTATGCAATAATGAATTACATAACTGTGTTCAATATTTGTACGTTTAATCCATGGACAATAAGTTCTTGTCCTAAATGTCCGTAGTCGATTAGTAAGTGGGAGCTATACTAAAGTAAGACTATTGTGACTGGTTGAACTTTAAAGTTGTTTAACGTTCAAACTCACAGACCTCATTGGTGAATGACGTTGGACGTAACTCGCATCATGCAACGCAAACATGGAAAACTTGCCTGCTTGATTAAATGCATGCTCTAATGTATCCTTAGACCTGAGACGCATATTCGAACTCCTCTCTACTAAAGAACATTCTTTGATTGTAGCCTAACGTTGTCGCGTAACTGCCAGCCATAACGGCTACTTTTGGGAATGG
The DNA here is from genome assembly GCA_039602395.1 of Deinandra increscens subsp. villosa. Classification (NCBI taxonomy): domain Eukaryota; kingdom Viridiplantae; phylum Streptophyta; class Magnoliopsida; order Asterales; family Asteraceae; genus Deinandra; species Deinandra increscens. The sequence continues at coordinate 25,850 of JBCNJP010007774.1, forward strand.
CTCTGAGGTTCAGTGGGAGCTGTATGCCTCAACAAGGGATTCTGTACTCTTGCTTCGGCAACAGTTAGACATAAAGGCGCCCTCGTTGATTCCAAGTGATAAGTGTGAGGCCTCACCCAAACTTACTGTGTGTTTGTTGGATCACTTCGAATTGTATCGAGAATGAAAATCGATGAATAAAATATGGGAGTCCATGTCCCATAATTCATCAATGTCTTATACAGAAAGGAACATATGACAATGAATGCACAAGTCGTGAGTCTGCTTGACGGTCAATCAGATATACTTTGGCAAACGACTTAAAGTGTCAATATTAGTTGGTGTGGCTATGCATAGCTAGAGTGCCTCTGGCTGCGCTCGTTAAACTGTCGCGTTCAGTCCAAGTGGGAGACTGTTGGATATATGGTGTCCTGACCCGACAGATTAACGAACCCGACCGATATTGACCCGTAAGAGTTACACCCGGGTCAACGGACTATTAAATCTAATTAATAGTTAATTAGATATAAACGAACTAAATGGTGAATTAAATAAATATTAATTATTTATTTAAAACGACAAAACTATCGGTTCAAAAATACTCGCTAAACAAAAGACGAACCGATCAGTTGTTACCGGATTAACAGACTGATCGGTTGGTGGATTAAAGGAGATCGCGACCGGGCCCAGTCCGTCTGGCCCCGGTCCGCGAATTTAATATTAAATGAGGAGAAGAGGAGGATTGAAACACAAGTCACCAAAAAACCCTAATCTCCTCTCTCTCTCTCCCTGCGCCGAACCCGCCGAAGCCGGCTCCTCCGCCGCCGACCACCGTCGCCGCCCAGTCTCCACCCCGTGATCCGTTCGTGATTTCCGATGGATCCCCGTCTTGCCAGTATCTGTGCCTGACTCGAGAGCGAAGCAGTCGCAGCCCGAGCCGAAGCCGCAGCCCGAACCGAAGCCGAAGCCGCAGCCCGAGCCGCCGCCGCCGCCGCTGCCCTTCACGCGCCGCCGCGCGACCACCGGCCGGTGGTTCTTGCGCTGCCGGCGCAGCCGAGACCACCGCGCCCGGTCGCGTCGTCGTGGCCGGCGCCCCTCTATCCGTCCGCCGCCGCCGCCCCTCCTCCGATCTCCGGCGAGTCGTTCGTTGTGGGATCGGTCCCGGTGGCTATCCCGACGGAGAAAGTTTTGTCACCACCACCGGTGGTATCCCTACCACCGCCGCCGCCACTACCGCCGCCGCCGCCTGTCGCCGCCGCCGCCGATGCCGCCGTCGATGATCTGTCTCGAAGATTCGAGTCAGACGTCTCAGTTCGTCCTAGCGCGAGCCCGTTGAATCCGGGTGTCTCGAGCGGTTGCTCGGATCCCGCCAAGGTATATCTAATTTATTAGATATTTAATTATTTATTTATTTTAAATAAATATATTTTTCTGTGTTTGTCGTGTTTCGGTGATTGATCCTGTTACGGTTGCATCCGCGTTTTAATCGTTTCCGCTGCCAAATTAATTGTGAATTAATTTAATTAATAAATCGGTTTTAATAAAATTAAAATCGGTAACCCGGATCCCACTGTAAAACCCAACACCTTAGTCCCTTAAAGAGATTATTTTTATAATAAAACTAATCCGGCACGCAGGGTTATTCCCTTGCTGGTTCATAGCGGCGTGTCGAGTAAGGTAAATCGGCCGGTTTGAGGGACACACTAACTAAGTGGCATTAGCTTCAATATATTTGTTCGCCAACAACACAGTTCCCCAGGGTTCGTACTCCTCGTAGAGGATCACCTGGGAGAGTAGTGATGCTTGATTTAAGGCTCAGAGGTGGTCTTGCTGCCTGTTGGTGAATAATCTTATGCAAAGGGTATAAATTACGGGTGCCAACATCACCACTGATTAGTCTCCCAAATGATATTATCTGCGACCGAGTTGATCAACACACACCCTTTTAGTGTAGTTTATCTTTTTTTTTTAAAATTATTTTACATATTTCATTAACATCTTCACTTAAAGATTGACCAGGTTAGACGTCAGCAATGGTGAAGTATCAAGAGCCCTCCTTTTCCTTGGTGTCTTTGAACGATCCCGATTCAACTTACCACTACTATACAGCCCATGATGGGTGCACTTGCCCATGAATGTGGTGAAATAGTACTTGTCTGAGTAAATCGTCTTTATAAATCTAAAAGCTTAACTGCTAAAAGGTTTCACAAAATAACGATAAATTTTATATACACAACACGCATACCAGAGATATTGTCAAGGCACGGTATTCTAGTGTTGATAACGTCAAAGTGAGATACTTGCTTCTCGTCCCGATTCTGGCAAGAATTTCAGAAGGATTTGGGTACGAGGTTACACTTTAGTACCGCATATCATCCTCAAACAGATGGCCAAAGTGAAAGAACAATTCAAACCCTCGAGGATATGTTGCGAGCGTGTTAGAACACAATGTAAATGTAACACAAAACAGTCAAGTATTAGAAGAAAATATAAGATATATCCTTAAAAGAGAAAGGATATGAAAGTTTGTTTGAATTACAAATTTCTGCATGATTTCTGTACTCATACAAAACTACCCCGGAAATTCCGAAGTAGTTATGTACAGACTAAATTCTACAGAAATCCTCATTTCTATAGAAGGCTTCTAATGGGAAGCATCAATAGTCTTCAAAGAAGAGTCCTGAAGGAGTTCTGGACTATCAGAAGAAAAAGATTACGGGAAAAACATATTCTACCTTTGTGTGAAGAACAAGCAAAATGAATGCCAACTTGCATTAATCACAAAAGCAGTTGAAAATAGTTGAAAAAGAGATAAATTGAATATCTTCAATTTATCTCTATATACTCTGACACACTCCAAAATCAACCGTCCTCAACCACCTTATCCAAATGCAACTTGCTACATCTTCCTATAAATAGCAAGCTGACTTCACCAAACAATGCAAGACATCAAGCATACAATTCAATATCTTCTCAAAGCAATTACAACATCACTCCCATAGAAAAGTTATTTCTGTTGATACATAGTTACACTATAAACTCGTGTAAACCATTATTTACATTTGAGATATACAGAATAACCCTTTTATGAATTGTTGTCTTCCAAATTGATTTACTTTCCGCAACTTGTTTATCTTGTTTAAATAAAATTGTGCCAACATTGTTAAAGAGCCCCTCACGGGACCCAACAATTGGTATCAGAGCAGATTGAATAACCAATATTGAAAGTTCCTGCTCTTTAACATCTTTTCTTTAACACTCTCTCAAAAATGTCTTCAAGCTGGAACAATGAAAAATCACTTAGCTCATTGGTAAAACCCCCTATGCTTGCTAGGGAGGAATATCCACAGTGGAAAATCAGAATTACCATTTCCTAAAAGAAGTTGATAGTTCACTGTAGGAATGCGTAGCCAAGGGACCCCATTGCCCCACGGTTGACATTCCTGAGATAAAGGAAATAAATACGGACAGAGCCAAGACAGTCCTCGTCATGGCTCTTCCTCATAAAATATACTATCAAGTTGACTGCAACACCTCAGCCAAGGACACATGGGATGTGATGCGTGGCATCTTATATATATAAAATAAATAAATAAAATCCTTTCATTTAATTGGTTTTTAATTAAGAATTATAAAGTTTTGGTGCTTAAATGTTTATATTTGAATTTTAGAGGATTTGGTGAAACTTTGGTTATTATTTGATAAATATCTAAAGTTCACATTTAATTTGGTTTTTAATTGTGAAAACTTTGGAAGTTAGAATTTTAATTGAGAAATTATAAAAGATATGGTGCTTAAGTGTTTTTATTTGTAAATTTTAGGTGTTTGGCGTGTTCGTGACGTTTTTAGAAGAAAAACGCAATTTACAAAAGAAGATTCAGAGTTCAGGAGCAAAAGTTATTAAAGAAAAAAAAGAAAAATAAAAAAATAAAATAAATGAGCAGCCCACAGGCCAGGCCCATTCCTGGTGGCCCAATCAGCATTCCAAGCCCAGTCTTTTGTTTAGCAGCCCCGCTAGAAGCCTACCAGCAGGCCAGTAACCAGCAACCCATCGCATTAAATTAAAAATAATTCGTATGCATCAACCTAAAAACCAATTTAAGTCTAAGGGTCAACAATAAACTAACTAATAATGGTTGCAATTCCATAATCCCTATCAATTAGTCCACATAATACATCATTAACAGCAGATAACTAAGCACACATAATCATCCCAAACAATCAAAACTAGAATCATGAGCAAAAATCACATAATCATGTTGAAAAGTCAAACTAAAAAGTCAAAATGGGTCTGATTTCATCTAACAAGGTGATAAATAGTAAATAAGCCACAAATCATGTCTCTAATCATGAGATCAATCAAATCTTAGCAAGACATGAACAAATAATCAAAAACTAAGAAGAAGAAATCGAATTGGATGATGAATTTGTAAACCAAAGCTTCCAAATATTCAATCCACACTCCAAAGTCTTCAATCCGGCCTTTGATTGGTCCAAAATGCGTCCCTGATCTTGTTCCTCACTCACGCTACTGTTCTCGTCGAACTCCTCCAACCCTAGGCTCAAAAAGTACTTAAATACACGTTTTGGAAATTTTAGCCGACTGGGCCCGTTCGTGGACCATGAGAACTGAAAAAAGGGAGACTCGCTGGTCCATGAGGCCCACTTTACTCTTTTCTGGATTCCAGGTTCGCGGACCAGCGAGGTATGACAGACTGGGACTCGCTGGTCCATGACTTACACTGTAGCAGAATTTCACTACGTTGTAGTTTTTGTTCCCGGACACCGAATCGCGTTCCGTTTTCGCCACAAATCATCATAAATCAACCAATCATCACCAGATCTCCTAAAATTCAACATATGAACAATTAAGTATCCAAATCTCATCAAAACTCGAACAAAAGCCGGTAAAAATGCGGGATTTGCAATTCAAAAACATATATAAGATGGGTTGCATCACTCATTCACACCTCTCTCTTTTATAAATATAACTCTACACTCTTTCTTCTCTCTCTCCTACATAAGCAGCCTCTCTCTCTCCCCCTCTCTCTCTCTCTTATAACAAGCGGAAACTTTTCTCTCTCTAGAAACACCGGCAAATTGGTTGGTGGTGACGACGTCGGCCGTCGATCTTGACGTTGAAGCGTCTTCCATTGTCCATTGAGGCGTGGTGTTGCTCCGTTCAAGCGGCGACTGTTTGCTTTGTCGCCAGATCTAAATGTGAAAGCTTTGATCTGTGATGGTCTTTGCTCCGGTGGTTGGTGTCTTACGGATCTGCTGTATTCTTTCGCCCGATGCTCCATTTTTTACGGTTTGGGGTTTTCTCCGGCCGATTCTCTTGATGTTGGGCTACCGATAATTTGGGGTTTTTGTGCTTCGTAGCCTTTACGACGGTGATGGTGATTACCGTATGTATTATTTTAGTTAGCTGTAAGTCTCACATTTGAGAACTATTAATGCTATATGTTCTCCTTTAATGTTGCATTTTAATTGGTTGTGTGGTCCGATTGTTGATGACCCTTAATCTCCGACTGGGTTTCTAAAGGATTGTTCAACTCTTAAGAGTTTTTATGTTTTTTAGCTTTGAGGAACCTTTTGGTTCTGAGCTTGCCTGAGCCTTTACGGCTGTGATGGCTTTGGATCTGATTTCATTTCCATCTTGCGTATCTTATCTTTTTTGCTATGATGTTTTTCTGGTGATCGATAAGGCGTTAAACACAACCGAAAACTGCTTATGAGCCATATTTAATTTTAATCATTTATTCATCTTTCATCATTTTAAGTGTTTTGTTTTTTATGTTTTCTTTCTGTTTTTGAGTTCATTTGAAACTGAGTAATATTGGTTACATAAGCATAGGAATTAAGATGGTTAAATAATCAATCCAGATCCCAAACATCCCCCTAAATGAGGTTGAAATGAGTCAAAGTGTTTGGAAACATAAAGATTGTGTTTGGAAACATAAAGATTCTGTAGGATCGGTGTTAATTAGTATTTATCTTAACAAGAAACCCTCTACTTGTAAATATAACCCTGCGGAATTAAGTTATATTTCACTTTACTTAAGCATATTTTAGTTCTCTTGTGTAATGTAAGTGTTTGATTGCATAAGAATAGTAACATCGAAGTAGAAAATACTCGGCACTATTTGCATTAACTCAAGTTTACACTATTACAAGTTGATCGAGAACTATGCGTAAAACTAAGAGCTAACTACGCTATATATAGTGCTGATGAGATCAATGACAGCCATTGATCTCAAATGATTTAATTTAAACCGATAAACAAAAATTCAAATACAACTACCATAAGAATAAACTTCGACAGATGGGATATCTGTTGGGTTTTGTTAGGGTTTATCAAAGTCTTATTAACCTCTTAATGGGTAAAACGCAACGGAAAACAAAACTTTCTCAAAGTTCTGATATGTTAAAAAACCGATTTTTCACCTTTAAAGAAAACCCAAAACAAGGGAGGATCCAAATACAAAATGATTGCTATCAAGTAAAACAACCATAGGGTCTTTTAGATATACCTTCTTCCAAGCAAAATGGTGTGAAGAAGATGATGAGGTTGAAAGGCAAGCTTCAAAGGAGAAACCTCAAGGTTGTGATACCCACAAGCTCAAGCAACAAGCACCCTTTTGTTGCTAGGATTTCTTGAAGACCAACTCTTCTTTCTCCTCTTGTTGAATCCGAATCCAACAAGATCTTTGAACCAATTCCCAGATTTCTAATTAGGAAGAAGGTGTTCTTGCTTTGAAGGAGAGAGAGAGAGAGAACTTCAGTATGAGAGAAGCAAGTAATGAATGACTAGTGTAGTAAACAAGGTTGCATGCCTTGTTTAAATAAAGAGCACAACCACCCTCTTAAGCTTTTCAAACCTTTTTAAACTCCCTCCCATGCATCTAGTCCATTTTCTTGTCCACATTCATTTGGTCATGCTTCACTTGACCCATGTAACATGTTACATGTACAAATATGGTGTAACATATAAATATGTTTTATGTAACAATTTATTTAACCAATTAAATAATATTGTTGCCATACTTCTCTAATTTAAATCATCCATATGATTTAACACAAGTTCGATTAATTAGAAACCGATTTCTAATTATCTTCTATAAGTGACATATATTCATTTGATTATATCTTAAATAAATGTCATATGGGTGTTTGTCTAGCTCGTTATTGGGTATGACCTGACTTGGATCATAACGTACTAGCCACATCAATCTAGTATGTGTCTTGGGCAGACCGAGTCCAACAATATCTTGCATGTTATCAGCAACATTCTACTTTGGGAGAGCGGCTTTAATAGATTTGGAAGCAACCAAGAAGCTTTTGCAGGATTGGACGACTGAAAAGACTTCTCAGGAAAAGTCCGGTTGAACTCATTATCTGGTGGATAATCGAGTTCACCCGGAATATTCGCTATATGACAAAATTGCTTCTTATGGTTGAACTGCATGTTCCGCTTGAACTTGAAACTTCCGCTCGAACTTCAACTTCAGCCGGAACACTTCAAAATTAGCTTTCAGCCGGAAATCCTCAAAGCGATATTCCTGACATCTCCCCCTAAGCTGATGCTGTAAAATTTATTTTCCATCTTCAAAGTTAAGTCTAATATTGACTTGTACCAAAAATCTTCTTCTTGGCCTACTTGTCCAAGGATTTGATGTTTGCATCCACACCCTGGGACAACTCTTTCATGATGGTTTTGGTCACTTTTACATGCTTAAGAGCTTCCCAATCTCGTTCATTCCACTGATTCTGAACAGAGATGATTTCATGAGTGGTGAAGGTGCCATCTGCTCTGTCAACATAGAATAGCTTCTCTTCTTCTTCCATTATGACAAATTTGATCTCGCTGACGGGTTCTTCTTCTTCATTATCTATGTCCCCTTGAGATCTGTAAAGCAACCCATATTCGAGTACTGCAATTTCTATGCTCAATCTTAGCAAATGCTCGGCTTTGGATGGGCTCATAATTTCTCTCAGCCTTACATAGATGTCAGTTAACTGGAACATATCAAGCATTCTAGAGGCTTGATGAGCATTTACCACACTGGATGTGCCATTGAGAAGTTGAAAGGTAAAATCAAAATTGTCTTCATTGGCTGCCCACCCCAACAACTTTGTATAATCTGGGTGGGCCTTTCTTCTTTGGCTTTTGATCTTTCTTTCTCTTGGCATGCAAGATCCTCCTCTTTCTCTTCTTTCTCTCAGAATAATCTCCCGATTCTTGATCAGCAGGTGCTTTTCCCTTTGATGAGGGAGAAGAAGGACTAGGTTGGACATCAGTTGGTTTGGTAAGTGGGGTAGGAGCAGTGATGGTTGAAGGTTCTCTTATGGTAAGAGGTGGCAGGGATGTTTGAGGTGTTGGTCTACTGGCTTCAGGTGTTGGGCTAGTAGGAGGAGTTGGTGGAAAAATATCTAAAAAATCTACGGTGGGTGCAGGCTTCTTCTTGAAGGGAATGATTGGAGTGAAGTTATCGGTTCTGTATCTTGGGTTTGAGAGTTTTGTAGCTAGTTTCTTGAATATTGAAGGTGGTTTGTAGGTAATGATGGCAAGAGACTGAGATGCTGATGAGACAACTGTAGGTGTAGGGTTTGGGTTGAAAACGAAAGAAGGTGGAGGTAGGACATCTGCAACATCATTAAATTCTGGTTTAACATCAATGTTAGTTGCCATACCTGAGGTGAATTCTGATAGTAGGGGCAACACCAGATTTGGGTTGAAAGCAACATCATTTCCTCTGAGCTCTTGAAAGATGAAATCAATCAAATTGCATAGCTCCATGACCTTCATTTGATTTACTTCTTCCTCTGATTTCCAATTTCTGAGAATCAGGACCCTCTTGACCTTTTTCAGCATCAAGTAGTTCTCATCATTATTCACCAATTTGGTGGGCATCCTGGACGCAATGGCAATCAATCTTTTCCTTTCAGCTTTAGTCATAGCATCCAAGTTATATTCCCCTAACCTCCAATCGAATGATCTTTTATTTTCTTCTTCAAACAAACTCTCAACAACCCAGTTTTGTGAGAACAAATCCAACTCTTCTTGAAACTCTTTAGCAAGCCTCTCATGTTTAGCAGCCACTCTGGCATCTTCCACCATTTTACATACAGCCTCTAATTCTGGAATTTGGACAACCTACTGAATAGTCTGACATTTTCAGGTTGAACTAGCTCCTCAGCTTGAGTTAGCTCATTACTCCTCATCGCTACCAATGTCTCTGCTATATCCTCAGCTTCATCTCTTGGTTGGTCTTCCGGTTGAACCATAGAAGTGTTAGGGCCAAATACTGGATCAGGAGTAGTTTTCATTGATCAAAATGCCTTCAACCTGTGTTCCCGGTTGAACTACTGCTTCAGCTTGAACTTCGGTCACCACCTGAGGTTTGGTGACTTCAGGTTCTTTATTAGTCAGTTCAATCTCCTCCGTTCCTTCACCTTCTCCTAACATATTCTCATCTCCTCCTTCAGTCATGGTTCCTACTGTTGTAGTTTCTGTACTGTCTTCAAAGTTTTCAGCAGTTGCTTTGCTAGTGGAAGTAATGCTCTTTTCATCTTGATCACAGGCTCTTTCAGCCGAAAAAAATACATCTTTCAGCAGCCTCGTGATCATGTTTATATGCTCAGGGAGAGCACCAGCAATCAGCATTGAGGATTGAACCAATTAAGTAAGATTTGGGTCTTCAAATGGTGAGATAGCTATCAGTTGGCTAGTCTTCATATTTACCCAACTATCTTCGACTGAAAAGGGTTGAACACCAACTTTCCTAGAGGCTGTGGCTCTTACTTCAACCGGAATTCTTTTTGTTTCTTCAATTTCGATCATAGCAGGTGTTGAAGTCATCTTCTCCCCCAATTTGACAGTATCAGCTTCATCTTCATTTCTGTTTGGGTTTGAAGGACCTGCTTCAGCCTGAATGGGAACAACTTTGACAAAAGATGCAATAGTGACATTCAGTGAGTCAACATGTTGTTGGAGAGATATGTACAAATCCGTCAATTCGGGTAGTGTAAAATTATCCTCAACTGGATTTTTACCAGTATCCCTGGACAAAACCAAGTTATCAATCCGAGATTGATCAATCCTAGTACCCATGGCTTCTTGGTACCTTGGATTCTCTTCACCTGTTTCAGCAGCCCTTGGTACCAATGAAGGACCTGTGGGTGCTGATTTAATGAAGATTAACGCAGATTGGGTCTTAGCAATGTTACTACTGGCACCAAGGTCCAGTGGGGACACCTAGGCAGGTGCAGCCATTTCTGCATGAATCTCATCATCACTCCTAATATTCACCTCCTGAAAAGAGTGGGGGCTCAATGTAACACGATATTGATCCATCGGTATGTTCTCATGTAATGAGGTTGCTGAGTTAATAACACCCTCATTTGGATCAAGAATGAATACAATGTCACTCCTGGGTGATAGGGAATGTAGGGGTGAGAACCTCTCGGATGGGGATTGTACATCCTTGTCTAGTGACTCCCCCTCAAAAGAAGGTTCATCCCTAAGAGATAATCCCAGTTTGGTTAGCTTCCGCTTGGGCTTTTTGCCTTTAGCGGGGCTTGAAGCTTCGGGTTGGTTGGTGGTAGTAGGTGGAGGAGACCTAATGACCACATTTCTCTGTCTTTTAAAAACAACAAGTGGGGATTCAGATGATGAAGTGGCAGTGGTGGTTGTTTGAGCAGCGGACTTCCTCTTTTTGGAGTTGTATGTTTTTTAAAGTAGAGGAAGTGGGGACAGATGTGGGATCAGGAATTATGGGGCTTGTAGTCCTATCATCTTGAGCAGGTTGCTCATGTGCAGTAACAATTTCCGTTTGAAACTCAGCCTGAGCAGGTTCATTGGGAAACTGCCTTGGAACTGGCAGGGGATGGTCAGTATCCCTTCCAAGAAAAACTATCTTGTTTAAAGCTAGGTTAGAAAAAGTTTTCTCATTTAGGAGTTTTGGATGTAAAATTGAACCTCCCAAAATAATTTGAGGGTATTCCTCCTTGAGAATGCAAGTTAAAAACCTTGGGTAAAGATAGACATATGCTGGTGTAACATTTACTTTTAGACCTTTGAAAATAAGTCTTGAAAAGTTAAAATTTTGACCTTTTACCACCGCAAAGAATGCCGAGGCTTGTTCAGCGGCAAGTTCATCAAAACCTCCTTTCTTTAGAGTAAGACAGACTAAAATTGTGTGGGCCAGGAACCTCCATTTGTATGGCAGTTGCCCCTTTTTGATTGTCTTGCTTTCTAATGAACCATCGTAGCCAATATCTCTGAACAGTGGTAGATACACCTTGGAGTCTACAAACACATAGCCATTTTCATCCATTAGCTTTAACACTTTTCTAATTTTTTCTTCATCTATTTCCACTTGTGTGCCCTGAACAGTTGACACGATTGCTTCACCACTGTTGCTATCTTCAACGACCCTGGCATGAGACCAAAATTCTTCCATGATTTCTTCAAAAATCACCGCTTCAACTGTCAGCGCGTGATGAAGGTGAGAGTTCTTTAAGAATTTGATCATGACGTTGTAAATATCAGTTTTACTGGGCGCTTCAAGATATGCAACCAGATTGTGTTCCACGGGGAACTTCGAATCGCTGGCCGGTTTCCTGCCACTTGTGCTTGCTTTGGGAGCCATTGTTAACTTGGGTTTCAAGAGAGAATTTGACAGTTTCAGGAAGTTATGGAGAGAATTTGAGAGAAATTTGGGAATGGGGTTTGTGAGAAGTGGAGAAATGACGGTAAACTAGGGCTTTTACCTTTTTCATCAGTGACATGGAGGAGAGAGATTTTAACGCAACCGTTCAGTAACTGATGTGACTTGTGCTTTTTGAGTTATACGGTACAACACGTTAAAGCATGCCATTATCCAAAAGGATATTTACTGAAACTTCGGATATTTAATGGTTAAAAACTTAATGGGTAATTTATTGTGTATCCGCTTAAAAAGTTGTGCCTTCCGAGTATTTTAATGAAAGGTAACTTTGACGTGTTGACCCGAAAGTTCAGGCGGAACCCATTTTCTCCTTTATTTTAAAAACCAAATTTCTTCCGTTTGAACTTCAAGCGTAAGATTTTTCCGCTTGGAAGAATTGTTTTCAAAATACTTTTACCACGTAATTACAAAGCTTTTTCTAGTTGAAGTTCACCCGGATATTTTCTAAAGTTCTTTTCTCACAGGTTGAACCGGAACTTGAAACAGAAAACCAAAACACATGATATTTTGAAAATTTGTGTTAATTTTTTAATAGTTTGACAGCAATTGCTGACTATGTACTGAGATGATTTCTAATTAACACAAGATATTTTCATTTTCTTTTTCTTTTTGTATCAAGAGACGGGCTCTTAGACACAAATTTCTCTTTTATTGAGGTTGTGAAAAGTTTTGAGTTAATCAAAGTTCATCATCTTAATGGCTATGATGAGGTAGAAAAATCTTGCCTCATCAAAAGCTTTGGTAAACAAGTCAGCCAGTTGATGATCAGTGTGAACTTTGAACAATTTAATTAGACTCTTTTCTGCACAATCTCTAATAAAATGATACCTTATATCAATGTGCTCTGTTTTGGAGTGCTTGACTGGATTGTTGACGATGGAGATGCCACTGTTGTTGTCTTCAAAGATTTGAGTTTCCATGAAGGTGATCCCATAATCAAGCATCTGATTTTGGATCCACAGAACTTGACTGCAGCAGCATGAGGCAGCAATGTATTCAGCCTCAGCAGTTGATGTAGAAACGCAAGTTTGCTTCTTGCACTGCCAGGAAACAAGTCTTTCACCCAATTATTAACATCCTCCTGATGTTGATTTCTTGTCTATGTCACATCATCCATAGTCACTATCGGTGAATGCTTTAAAAGAGAAGTCAAAATTTTTGGGATACCATAAACCCAGTTTTGGTGGACCCTTCAAATATTTGAAAATTCTCTTGACAGCTAGCATGTGAGACTCCTTTGGTGAGGACTGATATCTTGCACATAGGGAAACACTGAACATGATGCAGTAAGATACATCAGTGATCCTATCATTGCCCTGTACATATGTACGTCCATTGGCTTGCTACTTAAGTCATTGGTTAACTTGTGGGAAGTGGAGATAGGAGTTTTTGCACTTGAACATGCCTACATGTCAAATCTCTTCAGCATATCTTGGATGTACTTTGACTGGTTCAAAAATATCCCAGCTGCAGTTTGCTTCACTTATAGTCCCAAGAAGAATGTTAATTCTCCCGTGGAGCTCATTTCAAATTTCGACTACATCAAAGTTTCAAACTCCTTGCACAACACAGTATTAGATGAACCAAAAATAATATCATCTACATAAATTTGTACCATCAACATATCCTTACCAACATTTTAACAAAGAGTGTTTTGTCAATACCGCTTCTCCTGTAGCCATTCTCTAGAAGATAGTTTGAAAGAGTTTCATACTAAGTTCTAGGTGCTTGTTTGAGACCATACAGAGCTTTGATCAGCTTGCATACCCTATTTTGATGGTGAGGGTCTTTAAAGCCAGGAGGTTGTTTGACATACACTTCTTGTTCCTGCACGCCATACAGGAAGGCACTTTTGACATCCATCTGAAATACTTGAATGTCTTTAAAGGCAGCATAGGCTAGAAAGATTCTGATTGCTTCCAATCTAACCACAGGTGCAAACACTTCATCATAATCAATGCCTTCTTCCTGTACATAGCCTTGCACCACCAGTCTTGCTTTGTTCTTAATTACAATGCCCATGTCATCCTTCTTGTTTCTGAAGACCCACTTGGTGCCAATTGGTTCTGCTTCATCAGGCAGGTCTACCAATTCCCAAACTTTCTGCTTGTTAATTTTAAATAACTCTTCTTGCATTGTCTCTACCCATCTGTTATCTTTCAAGGCATCAGCTAACTTGTTGGGTACTTCTTGAGACAAAAAATGCAGCATGCAAAAAAATGTTTGCATCAGCAGATTTACTTCTTGTTAACACAGGTGCTGACATATCTATAATAATATTATCCAATGAATGATTCTTGTTGATTCTTCTGTCTTGAAGCATTGGGAACTCGTGGTTTCTTCCATTTAATGGTATGTTGAGCCTAGGAAGTATGTGATCAAGCTCAACATCACCAAAGTGTGACACAGTATCTGAAACTTTAACTGCTTCATGAGAACTGGTTTCCGAGTTGTAGGTCAGATGCTCAAAACTAAGCTCATTTGATGCAGCATCATTTGAATTTTCAGGTTCATTTGACCCTGAATCAGTGTTCTCCACAGTTTCTGAAATTGAGTTTTCCGGTTGAACTTGAACCGGAGAAACAGGTTCCGCTTGGACTTCAACCGAAAATGCTTGTGTATCAATTTGAACTATTTCATATTGTTTCTTTCCATTTCCTGGCAAGATAGGTTTGATGCTCATTGAAGAGAAGAAGATTGGCTTCTTGCTGGTTCCATCATGGTTACTCTTCCAATGTTCATCAGTTGACCTGTAATGATTCTGTTCCTGCACTGAAGAACTCACAGCTTCTCAACAATTATGTTGAAAGCAGTGGTTAGTGCATTAATATCGAATAACCAGGTCGGCTAAGACTCAAAATTGTTGGGAAATTTTTCATTGAAAGACACGTTTATAGTTTCTTCAACAATTTTGGTTCTCTTGTTGTACACTCGGTATGCCTTAGACACACCAGAATATCCAACAAAATATCCTTCATCTGCCTTTTCTGCAAATTTAGGCAATAGCTCATTGGTTCTCAATATTGTAACAGGGCATCCAAATGGCTTAAAGAAATAAATATTGGGCTTTCTTTTTCTCCATAGCTCATAAGGTGTCTTGTTCATGCCTTTGACAATCATAATCCTGTTTTGGACATAACAACAGTGTTTGTTAGCTTTTGCCAAAATATCACAGGGAGTTTAGAGTCTGCTAACATTAACCTAGCAGGTTCAATTAGTGTCCTATTTCTCCTTTCAGCAACACCATTCTGTTGTAGAGTTCTAGGAGCACTAAATTGTTTAACAATTCCCTTTTATTCACAAAATGAGTTCAAAACATGATTTTTAAATTCAGTGCCATTGTCACACCTGATTGTTTTCACTTTGAGATTGGATTGATTTTCTAAATTTCTCACAAGAGTTTTCAACAATTCAGGATTTTCATCTTTTGTTTTGAGAAATAAAACCCAAGTGTACCTAGAAAAATCATCAATTATGACATTTTCCCTAAACTCATTACTCTAGTTGGACAAAAAAGATCCATGTGCAACAGCTCTAGAGGTTGTGAAATAGAAGATTCAACTTTTGGCTTGAAGGAGGTTTTGTGTTGCTTGCCCTTGAGACATAGCACACAGTGTTCAGAGCATGTATTTGCTTGTTAGGAAGGCCTTTAACCAAGCCAAGATTGACAATTCGGTTCATGTTCTTGTAGTTTACATGTCCTAACCTCCTATGCCACAAATCAGACTCATCACTCGAGGCTTTGGATATAAAGCAAGCAGTGCCACGCGAGGGTGCAACAACTGACATATCCAAGATGTATAGTCCATCTCTCCTAGGTTTTTTTAAGCATAATTAGCTCATCAGGAATTTTCACACCAGGTTTAAGGACTATAGTCTCTCTCACATTAAACATCAAATTTGAGACACTGAGAAAATTAAAATTTAATGTATCAACAAAATTGACTCTATCAAAGCTTACCAGTCCATTACTCACATCTCCTTGTGCTGAGATGTGGCCTTTTGTGCTTCCAAATGCAACTGGTCCTCCATTGACTCCTTTTGTATTTTCCAGTATGTGCTTATTCCCTGTCATATGGCAAGTGCATCCACTCTCTACTACCCATAGGCTATGTTGGTCTTTATTCTGCACCTGATCTAAAGGGGAATCTTGTTTGGCCATCAAAACATGATTGATTGGCTCAAACTAAGCTAGGAAGTCTTCCCATTCGACACATTCAGTTTGGTTTGCCACAGCAGCAACCACATTTTGATGGTTTTGACTTCCGACTGGTTTAGGTGGAGTAGGTTGTTGTCTTAAACTATGAGCAGAGTTGTTGCTTGAATTGTGGTGGTTGTTCCCACTGTGATTCTTCATCTAACCATGACCTTGATACTGTCCTTCTCTTCTTGGTTGTGGGAACTATCTTGCAAAGTGTCCAAGTTGGTGACAGTTGTAGCATTTCACCTTTCTTTTGTCTAAGCCAATATGAGCACCTTTTTCTCCTTTGTAGGTTCTACTAGTTCTTTTGTAGAATCTTTGGGCTCTAACAGACACCATAGCAAGTTGGGTTAAAATATTCATTTCTTCTAAGTCATCAACACCTATACATTCTAAGTCTTCACGAATGAAGCCTTGGTATGAGTCAGTTGCTACATAAGCATTGTGAGAGTTGTCAAACGAGCTTGAAAATCTTTCTTGACACCTTGTTGTCTCAGGGAAACTGACTATAGGTGACTGGTAAGAAGATGAATTTGAAGATCTTTGGTTATGTAAATCAGTAGTTACTAGAGCAATTGAAAACAGTTGAGTTGATTCAGAAGGTGAGTTTTGCTTAAGATTTAATTCCATTTCATAAGCACTGAGTATGCCATGAAGTTCACTAAGCCTCATCTTTTTCAAATTGTTACATTCTCTGATGCTAACAGTGTAAACTGTCCACACAGAAGGCAGGGAACGCAGAAACTTTCGGTTTACATCAATTTGATCTAGTTTTACATCTACTTTTTGCAGTTCATCAAGTAAAGAAACAAATCTCAGGTACTGGTTAGTCATAGATTCACCAGATTTGTAAGTAAAGTTCTCATATTTCTATTTCAAAACATCTTTTTTGTTTTCCTTAACTTCACTGGTTCCTTCATACATTTCACTCAAAGCATTCCACAGGCTATGTGCAGTTTTGTAACCCTTAAACCCACTTAAAATGGAGTTGGGAAGTGCATCCTGTAGAGTCCAATATGCTTTATAGTCAAATTCAAGAGCAGCATAGTCAGATTCAACATATTTTTCTAAAAGTTTTGATATCTTGATATCAACATCATCAGCTGATGGAACCGTAAGGGAATAGGGACCTTCAGTCAAGGACTTCCATATACGGCGATCTAAGATCCTAACAAAACCTTCCATTCTGAGTTTCCAGGTACCAAAGTTATCAGGAGTGAACATTGGTGGTTTGTTAGCACTACCGTTTGAAGATCCTAAACTGAGTTCATTCATTTTGAAAAACTTTTGAAAGACAATAACAACAAAGCTTGTAAAGTAAACAAGTAGAGTATCAACTTTGAAGCACTAGAAGTCTTCAAAGTAGGAGCCAAGGCTCTGATACCACTTGTAGGATCGGTGTTAATTAGTATTTAACTTAACAAGAAACCCTCTACTTGTAAATATAACACTGCAGAATTAAGTTATATTTCACTTTACTTAAGCATATTTTAGTTCTCTTGTGTAATGTAAGTGTTTGATTGCATAAGAATAGTAACAACGAAGTAGAAAATACTCGGCACTATTTGCATTAACTCAAGTTTACACTATTACAAGTTGATCGAGAACTGTGTGTAAAATTAAGAGCTAACTACGCTATATATAGTGCTGATGAGATCAATGACAACCATTGATCTCAAACGATTTAATCTAAACCGTTAAACAAAAAGTCAAATACAACTACCAAAAGAATAAACTCCGACAGATGAGATATCTTGCGTGTTATCAGCAACATCCTACTTTGGGAGAGAGGCTTTGATAGATTTGGAAGCAACCAAGAAGCTTTTGCAGGATTGGACGACTGAAAAGACTTCTCAGAATAAGTCCGATTGAACTCATTATCTGGAGGATAATCGAGTTCACCCGGAATATTCGCTATATGACAAAATTGCTTCTTCCGGTTGAAGTGCCTGTTCCGCTTAAACTTGAACCTTCCGCTTGAACTTCAACTTCAGCCGGAACACTTCAAAATTAGCTTTCAGCCGGAAATCCTCAAAGCGATATTCCTTACAGATTCAGTAAAAATGATAAATCACATGTGAAAATGTATAACCATTTTTCAGTTTTATAAACATATTTATGTGTGCACTAAGAGTCGAGAAAGTTTATTTTCATTTTATTTTTCAGAAACATTTAGTTGAGAGACAAAGATTCGGAAAGGTTTACAAGCATAAAGATGAAGATTGAGAAAGTTTATATGTGATCTTTATCTTTTTGGGTTCCAATTTAAATATTTAATTTGGAAAAACACTATAAAATACAGTGAAACAAAAACTTAAATATTCAATTTACAAAAAAAAAACTTAAATATTCGAAAGGAAGCAAAAACTTAAATATTGATAAGAACTTTAAAATTCGATGGACCAAAAAATGTAAATGTAGCCTTAAAGATAGACTGTATAGTGGTGTACGATACAGGTGTACGATACCGAGTTGAGATAATTTCTAAATATCTACAAGTAAATGAATAGCATTAACAAATCAAGGTACAATAATCCTTTATTACAAAAATTTGTACTTTTAAAAAACACCTTTTAGAATGGATGTTTGTTTCCATTTTCAAACGTGTTAATGTACATAATGAAGAGGTATCTCTAACTCCTTTCAAGTTTTACTCAAGTTTAGACCTCACTAATAACATTATTTCTTACTAATGACACTATTTGTTCTTTGATATTATTAAAGCTCTTTGGGCTTGGGAAGCTTTTAGCGACCCAGGTTTGAATCTTTGTGGAGGGGGTTTTATCGGTGGCTGTTCGCATGTCGGTTTCCTCTCGAACTGGGACAAGGAGGTGGTGTCCTGACTCGCTCGCACCCGCAGACTTGAGACACTCTTAGAGACACTAAGTCATCGTGATGGGTTGAGCATCGGGTTTGACTAAGAAATCGCTGTTAAAAAAATATTATAACAAAAAACCATTAATGGTGAGGCATGAATTTGATCAAAGACACCATCATAAATTGATCCCTATATTAAATCTATATGTGATGCATTTTATTTGGAAATTCAAAGTAATGAATCTTGAAGCATTAGATACAGCCTTTACCTCTAGCCTTTAATCATTTCCTTTTTAGAAACTTTTAAAAAGAATTTAAACTTAACATATAATCTGAATCATGTAGATCACTAAAATTGTATTAAGGTTTAAATTAATTTTTATATAAAATTGCATAAATACAACTAAAAAACAACCCGTCACAACACGCGGATATTATTACTCTTTACACTACCAAATTAGGACATCAGATACAATAATAAAAAATCATCCACGAATGTTCATTGCTTCAAAATAATATATATTATATCTAAATATATTAACTAACTAGGATACAATCCGTGTATTACACGGGTTTAGTAATTAAAACTTTAATACATAATTCACGTAAAGATTCACATAAAAAATATATTAATAAAATTTATTGCAAACAATAATCATCCACTACGAGGAGCACAAAGAGATTGGTGCACACATTCTTTAAACTCTTTAGTTATGGGTACAAACAATATGTACCATTTAATAAAATATCATCATAATAAAATAAATCCAACAATTCATATTTTTGTTTAAAAAGGATGTGATTTGGGTACACGTCGAAACAACATGCCATTTACACATTTGATTAAACATATTATTCACGTAATAAATTACATGAAGAGTAGTAAATTGGTCAATTGTATAGAAAAAAAATTTCATTGTTAGGTATGGTATATAGACAAAACAACAAAGGTGATGAGACGACACAATATAATATATTTGACAAAAGTAGCACACAAATTGACAAAAACACATAAGAGAAAAAGAAGAAACTTATAAATGCAAAATATTTTAAGAAAATAAAAACCTTACTCCAAATAATATTAATATTAAACTTCAATGCTATATCATCTATGATTTATAAGATAATTATTTCATATTATCTCCATGTCACATTCAAGTTCAAACAACGACCAAATTACAATAACAAATATGAATTCCAATTTCGTAATTTGTTAGTAATGAAATTTCTCTAACGGAGAAGTGAATTGCATTGTTATTTTTTTAGAGTTAAACAAATTATATTTTATATTCAAAATTCAAGTAATTACAAGTAACGAAGAATTGTACTTATAAATTCAATTTTAATATAAGATATAATTAAAATCTTATTATTAGTTAATAAGTTATGATAAACTATTGAAAGAAAAAAAATTATATTTTAATATTTAATTAATTAAAATTCTTAATATTTAATTAGTGAGAGAGTTAATATTTAATAGGAGAGAGAAACGCAAAAATTATGATGAGAATGAATCTAGTGATGACATGTGCCCTTAAATGTAATTGTTTATTAAAATAGGAAGATATATATATATATATATATATATATATAGGGTTAAGTTCATTGGAAAACTAAGTTTTAGTTGAAAAACTGGATAACACAATTTTAAGACTTTTGGTGCAAACTTTTAAAAAAAATATTAACGTATGAAAATATTATGTAGGTTTTAAGATTTGTTTACGCAGTTCTCACAAAAAGTGGTGTTTTCGCAGGATCATTCCCCTATATATATATATATATAATATATATATATAGGGAAATGATCAAATAAAAACAAGATTTTATTGAGAAATCACGAAAACAAATATTAAAACCTCTATAACTCCCTCATACGTTAATATTTTTTAAAAAAATTTGCACCAAAAGTCTTAAAATTATGTCACCTTTAATTCTGGGAAAAAAAATTAAACATTTAAAATTTCGTGATTTTTTATTATTGCACATGTGCAATAATACGTATTAATTTTATTACACATGTGCAATATTAACAAAAAGAACGTTAATTTTTTTTAACTTTTTTCAGAATTAAAGATAACAGAATTATAAGATTTATGGTGTAATGTTTTATGAAAAATATTAACGTATGAAAAAGTTATAGAGGTTTTAATATTATTGCACATGTGCAATAATAAAAAAATAAAAAAACGTTGAACTTTTTTTTTATTTTCTCCAGAATTAAAGATAACAGAATTATAAGATTTATGGTGCAACTTTTTATAAAAAAAGTTAAAATATGAAAAAGTTATAAAGGTTTTAATTATTATTGCATATGTGCAGTAATAATAAAAAAATTATTGCACCTGTGCAAAAATAATTTAAAAAAAAAACTTGATTTTTTTTTTAGTTGTTTTCCAGAACTAAAGATAACATAATTTTAAGGATTTTGGTGCAATTTGTTTTAAAAAATATTAACGTATGAAAAAGTTATAGAGGTTTTAATATTTGTTTTCGTGTTTTCGCAATAAAAGTTGTTTTCACATGAACCTTACCCTATATATATATATATATATATAACGGGCGGCCCGGGATGAACCGAACTAAACATAACCTAACCCGTGAACTGGACCGTTAACTCCAGATTGAATTTTTAAAAACAATGAACCGGACCGATTTTAAAAAGTATCAACCCTAAACCGGTCACTTGACCTGGTTTTAATAGTGGTTCGTTTTTCTGATTTGTGAACACCTCTAGTTACGGGGCTCATAAATAGTGAATTTTGAGTATCTCGACGAGAGGAAGAAGATTTTGAGGTCAAAACGACATGCTTCTAACTAGGCATGGCCCATGCCTAAGTTGACTTTTTGCGCCAGACGCTCCCTTGATAGACACGGCCCGTGCCCTGACCCCACACGACCCATGCCAAAGTACCGACTTTGCCTATAAAAATCCCCCAAAGCCTCCCATTTCACTTGCTCATCCTTCCCCTCTCTTCTTTTAAGTGTAACTTTTATTTTTCTCTTGAGTCACTTGGCGTTTTAAGTATTTTGTTAATCAAGTTTTTATGAAATATAACTTAATTAGATTTTGTTTAAAGTTTGTCTATAAGCTACTCACTTTCAGTTAAGTATAAACTTCGCTCTACTTAATCGGTTAACACTTGTAAATAATAGTTGTTTGCATAAATATAGTGTAGAAGCATATATTGTGTCTAGTGCTAGGTCTTGTAATTATTATGATTTGTGTAATCTGGTCTCAGCGGACCAGGGGCGGACCAGATGGTACGCCGGACCATCATGTGTTCTACAAGTGGTATCAGAGCAGGATTGCTCATTTGCTGTGATCCACAGTTCGGGTTTTGAGATTTGAAGAAAGTCACAACGTTTGGGGTAAGAATTTGACCATTTCTACTCGGTTTCACGTCAATACTGCATATTTTTTACGTTCAAAGTGATCATGGAGTGTTTTGGTTGAATTCTGGGTTGATTACACGCTCGAAACATCAATTTTTGTGAAAATTTGTTCGATTTGTACTGGTCCGGATGTGGTCCGCCGGATGAATTTTGTGGTCCGCCGGATGAGTTTTCTGGTCCGCTAGTACATCTTCATCGATAGTTTTGTCCGCTGCTTGTGGTCCGCTCAAGAAATCTTCATAGTCTGATCCGGAGCAGTTCCAGTGTATCATTTCATCCGCGACAGTTATCTCAGCGGACCATCTGATCCGTTCTTTAGAATTCTGATCCGCGAGAAAGAATTCTGGTCCGCTGCTTCAAATTTGATCCGGTTCTCATCCGTTAGTTGAAATCTGATCCGGAGATCGATTTTTTGATCCGGTGGTGTGTTTTCTGATCCGCTAGCACAGT
>JBCNJP010007778.1:0-48410 GCA_039602395.1 Deinandra increscens subsp. villosa
CTCACGCATTTTCATGACTAAAAACTAAAAAATGACTCAAAGATTGAAAAATCTTTTTGGATTTTTGATGTTTTTTACTTTTTTTTTTTTGAAATAAACACACAACTACCTAAAAATAAAAAAAAACTACTCAAACTGACGTCCTGTCCCCCTCCCCACACTTAAGATCGACATTGCCCTCAATGTGATAGGAAACACGCACATAACGAATATACAGACACGAACGATAAAAATAAAAATAAATGAAGAATGCAAAAATAAAAAGACGAAAATAAATAAATAAAAAGCAAAAGTTGGAACACACTCCCCTGATAACATCGTGAAAAGCTCCTCAGAAGTCGTCCAACACCCTCTCGCGTAGATCGTGAATTCCAGAAATCGGATGGAAGAAGTAATGTAAAGAATGTCACATCTCAACCATGGTGCTACCAAGAAAC
This sequence comes from Deinandra increscens subsp. villosa, assembly GCA_039602395.1. Lineage (NCBI taxonomy): Eukaryota > Viridiplantae > Streptophyta > Magnoliopsida > Asterales > Asteraceae > Deinandra > Deinandra increscens. The sequence goes on from JBCNJP010007778.1 coordinate 438, forward strand.
ACAAACACATCATGCCATATATATACAAGCAAAATAAAATCACAACCACCCAACCGGTTACCCCGTACAGTACCCCCAGTTACAATATAATATCATATCATACAGACCATGATCGAATGAAAACAAAATAACCAAAAAGTACAAGGGTCAAGGAAGCAAAACCGATCGGCAATGGTAGTGAAGTCAGCATGATCAGCACCTACCCCTAACGGCCTCACACCCCTAACGGCCTCCCCGGCAACGGCGCCAATTTGATAACGGTTTGTCAGACCGTTTCAAATCCCCAACTAGATTGATTTGTAGTAGTGGTAAGTTAGGGTTATCGAACCAAGGGAATATGTGGAAATTGACTAATTGATTACTAAATTAACCTAAATTACTGATTACCTAAAATTAACTAAGGGTGCCACTTGGCTGTTTTGGTTGATTGAGTGATTTAACTAACAAATTAACTAACTTTACCCTACAAACTTAATTGAATTCAAATGAGACGAATCTAACCACTTCTGGATCCTGGTTGGCTACCGATCTAGAAAAACCTAATTCCTTAACCGTGACACATAGACATGCCCCCCAATTGCTTCCTTGACCTAATAACCTAGTTTCCTAATGGGCTGATTAGTCCTGCCGCAAGAAAGTGCTAGATCAATAAACAGTGGACCACTAAAACCCTAGATTACTAGTTAATTTTAACAATTCCGCATGTAGGTATTCAACGGTAGCAAGTATTCCGGAATAACTAGTTAAGCAATAGGTTAATCATAGAACGAATCCACCAACCAATCACCAAAAGCGGTTAGTGGTGGATTAGCCGGACATGGCTAATGAAACAAACATGATTATACTAAAAGATTGCATAAAAATAATGTACCGAATGATTGAATTGCTTCCAAATCTCCAAAACAAAGGTGAAAATCGCAAAACCCTCGCCTCTGGTCGTCTGGAATAATGATGGATATAACAAAAACTTCACAAATAAGTTTAAATAGTAAACCCTAATCTAAAACTTCTGACGACCAATTCGGGGCGTACCGCCCCAAAAAGGGGGATTCTGGGCGTACCGCCCGGATTGCAAATCTTCGGCCGCTTCTCTAAACTTTAGGGCGTACCGCCCTAATCTCTTCACTTCTGGGCGTACCGCCCAGATCTGGATCTCAGGAACTTTCTTGATTTTCTTCTAAGTCTTCACTCGTTCCCGCACACTTCTCGATCCCTATACCAACAGCTTCCAGTTCTTCATAAAACTCCATTATTAGCTACTTAAGCTCGTGGTACCTCACAATACAAAAACCCGTGAAAATGCCATGTAATCCAACCCTTATTATAAATAAATATAACAAATTAAGCACAATAATAACGACAAATTGGACTAACATCACCACTTCGCTTGGAAAAGATGTAATCTTGGTCAAGAAAAAGAATTTAATTAGTTTTGGTGAAAACAAGTGAGATTGTGACCCAATACCATCTCGTGAGTTGCAAGCAACCAAGTACGAAAAGGTTTGATCCTACACCTCATCAATCAAACGTATCTTGCAAGTAAAGTAACCATCTCTAGTTCTTGATTTATGTTCGGTCGTCATCGAGTGAACTTCAAAGTAGATATCATGGTTTGGTTTCGGGTGGGATTCGACATAATTCCAACCCGTTTTCAACGTGATTGGAAAAGATTGTCATAATTAAAGAAAAAGAAAAGGCTACAAAAGATGCCATTAATGATCGACGCTAAAATATAAATTAAGAGATCATTTAAAGATAATCCCACTTGTGCAATCAATCAAATTAGACTAATAAATGTAGCAATAAGAGTAGGTAAACTAACTTACTAGCAAGATAGAAAATTAATTTTCAAGGACCAAAAAAATGAAAAAATTAATTTATGGGGTTGTTATCGAGAACATTATCAAGATTCTTTATCTTGAGAATTTTTATAATAAACATCACCAAACTAAACATTAAAAAATTTGAATCCTCACCAATTGATGAGAAGCTAGATTACATCACTTACTATAAGAATATTCGTTTAAAAACTGTAAACAAGTTATCCAACCACGAAGTACGCAAGATCGCATCATGTGAACCAGTTATACTAGTTCGTGTATGAAACATTATATCGTGGACCATTAGGTGACAAACTTTAATTAACATAACGCAATAATAAATAAATGAAAAGGTTAAAATATAATAACAAAGATAGTCTTTTTATACCAAAATGATCATATTGATGATAAATCTTCAAAACCTAAAAAGGGAGTTGCCAAAACACAACTTCTCTCTTTTTAACACATTTGTTCACACTAGATGAATTCATCAACTAGATGACTAATATCGAATTTCCCGTTACAGCTTTCGACAACACTTAACACCTCTTGAAACGCGGTGACACTACATGGAACCACAAGGCCATGCTTCTGCTCGAACCCAAATTCGTCTGAGGCCTTATCCAACAACATCTTGAACAAAGGGTGTGACAAGTAGCCCGTGGGGACCACAAACCGGCATCTTTCTTCACCTATGTAAAGTGCGATAAAACCTGTCGGGGTTGAACATGCTTCTTCTTGATCCTTGAGCAAGTGTTCGTGATACGAGGGTTCGGTGCCGCTAGTAACTTTCACTTTGACTTTCTTCGCTAGCTTCTTGACCGAACCTATCTTTCCCAACATCTTAGTCTTGGGAGAAAGAGAGATGAAATGGATTGACAGATTCGAGTGATGAAAATGGGGAAGAAGGGGATATGATATTAGCCTATATATATGTAGAGTAGAGAAAAGGAATGTGTTAAAGATGTTCAACTTGTTGACTTTACAAAAAGGACTTGTGAGCCTAATGAATTATGATTGTGTAGGCCGGTATTCTTGTGTCGGAATCTCTCCACTTACTTTGGGTTTATAATACATTTTGTTTTTACTTTTATTTGAATAATAGCACAAGTGAATATTAATATTGACTTGCCGTTCGTTTGTTAGGTATTCTACGTGTTACTATATATAAGTACGTATTGATCATTACAAAACCAATAGTACAAGTAGAACTAGAAGAATCACATAAAACGTTTAAATATTTGTTCTAAACGATTTTCTTAAGGATGATCTTCTGACATTTTTTCGCCATCAAAAGGTTCCTATCTTGTAGTGACATACCGTTCTAATAAAAAATATAAAACTGAAAAAATAATATTTTGTTTGTCTTTCTATTCTCTTTTTCATTTTATCTTCTTCTCCCCAACAATTTTGGAAACAACATACATATACGTATATACATGTTCATCTAGTGTATGTGCAAATATATAGATTTAGAAAGAAAAAAATGACTATTCATGTAACAGCCCAGACCCGTCGCAATCAAGATATTGTCCGCTTTGGCAGCCGGCATGCCCTCAGGCATCCGTCCCTCACGGATTTAAAACGCGTCTTGGTAGGGGAGGTATCCACACCCTTATAAAGGCATGCTTAGTTCCCCTCCCCACCAATGTGGGATGTTACAATCCTCCCCCCTTAGGGGACCAGCGTCCTCGCTGGCACACTGGCCGACGACTGGCTCTGATACCATCTGTAACATCCCACATTGGTGGGGAGGGGAACTAAGCATGCCTTTATAAGGGTGTGGATACCTCCCCTACCAAGACGCGTTTTAAATCCGTGAGGGGCGGATGCCTGAGGGCATGCCGGCTGCCAAAGCGGACAATATCTTGGTTGCGACGGGTCTGGGCTGTTACAGATGGTATCAGAGCCAGTCGTCGGCCAGTGTGCCAGCGAGGACGCTGGTCCCCTAAGGGGGGAGGATTGTAACATCCCACATTGGTGGGGAGGGGAACTAAGCATGCCTTTATAAGGGTGTGGATACCTCCCCTACCAAGACGCGTTTTAAATCCGTGAGGGGCGGATGCCTGAGGGCATGCCGGCTGCCAAAGCGGACAATATATTGGTTGCGACGGGTCTGGAGGGGTGCGGCTAGACCAGGATCCACAACCATTAGTTACAAATACTAAATGAATCAGAGTTAGTTCAAAAATCAGTTATAAAGTAAAGTCTCAAATACAACGCAGCGGAATAAAATATTGTCTTAGCACTAACCACGTGCTTTACATAAACATTGTTTTAAAATTCCCAAGTAGTTCAATTAAAATAGAAGTCTTCACGTGCCATGCCAACCTCCAGCGGATACTCCTTAGCGATCTGCAAAAGTTTAAACCACGCAAGTGTCAACCTAACGGTTGGTGAGTTCACAGTGGGCTTGTCACGCAGCGGCCCGGTCTAATAATCATAATCGTATGAACGTATCTTTATGTACATTTTATTTGTGAAAAGCAATGCTTGTGTTAATCAGAATCATAGTATCGTGGTTTAGTAAAAGTATTGTCCGTAACCTACGTTATCGGGTATGTACTAGTTTTGTATAGTTAAAGTGCTCAACCGATATCGCGGGTAGCTAATCCGTTGTTCCATGCACTAAGGAAGTTTGCACCAAAGCTGACTATAATTTATTGTAGTGGCCGTGCCATCTAGTACTGCGGACCCACGTCATCGCGGATTTGCCTCCCCCGTGTCCTCTCGGGATCACGGTCAGATAGGCTGATATTGTACCTCCGTGCACTCCCCGTGCCACGGGGCGGAGTCTGTCAAACTCCAGTAGATCTACCCAACATCCCCTCGCTTTACAATTAATGGTACAATTTAGTTGAGGACTTTTAAGTTTTCAAGGCATCCTTAGAAATCATGTGATATCATGTGGTTTAGACTTTAACCTACGCTAGCCATATTAAAACGGTTTTCGTTTCAGAAATAGTTTGTTAAGTTTCACAAGTGTTTCCCATAAAACACTTCAAGTTCATCCAATGGGTGCCGAGCACTCTGAGCTTTCACGTTCATCAGGGAGGTGCCTCGCACTCTCGAGTTTGTCAGCATTGTTTTACGGGTTCACGGTAACTGGGTTAGTGACACTCACCTTTGGTTGCACTGCTACACTTTGCTAATATTCCAAGTATGCTTAATGAAGACCTATGAACACGTTTAGGTCTTAAGTATTAGTTTTGTGTCTAATCTTTACTTAACGTCACTATGACCCATAACATAGCACGTTGGAACTATGACTCGACATACAGACACACGACACCGATGTTTGATCATAAACAAGGGTTCATATATATCAGAAATCAAAGCATGTATCGTCATGGCATAATCATGTAAGTCATGGCATAACATTCAAGCAAATTATACAAGTTTAGATTCTGGTCTCAGTTTCGCTAGCAGTTTCGCTAGTCAGTTTCGCTGTGTGCACGGGCAGCACTTTCGCTAGGCAACACCCGATGACACAGTTTCGCTAGGCTAGTTTCGCTCGAAACTGTTGGCACAGTTTCGCTAGCCTATTTTCGCCCGAAACTGGTTTGAACTTTCGTTCAGGGAATTTCGCTCGGTAGATTCGCTCGAGCTGGTCTGGTTGGTTTACCCGGCGACACTGCAGTTTTGCTGCATAGTGTCGCTGGATGAAGATATGCATAGTTTCGCTGGACAGTTTCGCCCAGAGAACACCACAGTTTCGCTGGTCGCGAAAAACATACGGATCAGCCTAAAAATCAACCTAACGGCTTCCATCTTTACATGCAATTCATTATTTAGCATACATGGGCATTTACCAACATAAATCAGCAAGCTTTAACACCTTAAACATGCATTTTGTCATCAAATCACCCAAAATGCATATAAAACCCTAAAATGACTAAAATAGCATAAATCTCTATCATGGTTGGATTTCACATGCAAAGTTATCAACTTTATGGTAGATCTAGTAATCCTAAGCAACATATCAGAAGATCTAGCAATAACACAAAGATCTAGGCATGCTTTATGAAGAAACACATAGAAAAGGCATAAGAGAAAGGTTTTGGGACTCACGATTCGATCAAGGAATCGAATGGATGTTGTCTTGAGGCTGAGATCTTGATGTTTGGTTGTGTTTCTCGACTGACCAGATTTCCAGAGGTGTGTGTGTGTGTTTGGAGAGAATGGTGCAACAAAATGAGGCAACTAGAGCTTTATGTTATTATATATCAGGGCCTAGTTTCGCTGGCAGTTTCGCTGGCCAAGCGAAACTGGCTCTGGTCACAAGTGAGCCAACAAGCTGCCGGGCGACATTATAGTTTCGCCCGGTAGTTTCGCTGGTTACCCAAAAGTGGTCAGTTTTCACATAATCAAGGATTTACAATTCGTCATGCTATTCATAATATTAAATCATACATTTTGAATCATATTGCACGTAATGACAATCATAATGAATACATAGCACATATGGGCGGGTTCGGTGATCAACCAAAGGACGTGGACGTATTCGACCTAGTTAAGTATTAGTTACTAAGTTAACACTTATAACGTAACTAACGGAAATGTCTAACGGAAGTTAACCTTGGAATTCTCGGATGTCACATCCTTCCCTTGTAATTGGAATTTTCGTCCCGAAAATTATTCTTGCGTCGTGGCATTCGCAGCATCAGCTGTCGTCGTTGCTGGGGAAAGAAAGCAAAAGTTTTAGGGTCGTCACATCCTCCTCCTGTTACAGGAATTTTGGTCCCCAAAATTAAATCATACCTTGAGTTTCCGTGGACGCTTGCTCGAACAAGTGAGGATACTTTTTCTTCATTTGATCCTCTCGTTCCCAAGTATATTCAGGTCCACGCCTTGAGTTCCATCGCACCTTGACGATCGGAATCTTGCTACGTTTGAGGGCTTTCTCCTCGCGTCCCATGATTTCTACCGGTTGCTCGATAAATCTCAAATGTTCGTCGATTTCCAATTCCTCCAGAGGAATTATTTCGATGTCTTCAGCCAGACATTTCTTTAAGTTCGAAACGTGAAACACGTTGTGAACTCCATCGAGTTCAGCAGGGAGTTGCAATCGATAGGCCACCGGGCCTACTTCCCCAATAATTTCAAACGGACCGATGTAGCGAGGATTTAACTTTCCGCGCTTCCCGAAGCGTATCACTCCCTTCCAGGGAGATACCTTCAACAATACTTTGTCACCCACCTCAAACTTTAGAGGTTTTCGGCGTTTGTCGGCATAGCTCTTTTGTCGATCACGCGCTGCAGCTAGCCGTTGCCTGATTTGTATAATCCGTTCAGTCGTATCGTGAATGAGTTCTGGTCCGGTGAGTCCCTTCTCACCCGTTTCAGCCCAACACACGGGCGATCTACATTTTCTGCCGTAAAGAGCTTCAAATGGTGCTGCACCAATACTTGAGTGATAACTGTTGTTGTAGGAGAACTCCACCAACGGAAGGTGAGCTTCCCAGTCTTTACCAAAATCGAGAACGCAAGCACGGAGCATGTCTTCTAGAGTCTGAATAGTTCTTTCCGTTTGACCATCGGTCTGCGGGTGGTAAGCTGTACTCATATCCAGTCTGGTTCCCAGAGCTTCCTGCATAGATTGCCATAATCGGGAAGTAAATCGAGGATCTCGATCAGAGATAATAGTCTTAGGCACTCCATGCCGTGCCACAATTCGGTCAATGTACAGCTTAGTTAACTTATCCATGTTGTCAGTTTCCTTCATCGGAATAAAATGTGCAGATTTGGTTAATCGATCAATGATAACCCGAATCACATCCGGTCGATTTGATCGATGAGGTAATCCTGTTACATCCATCGAGATATCCTCCCATTTCCATTCTGGGATCTTTGGTTGTTGCAACAATCCAGAGGGCTTTTGGTACTCAATCTTTACCCTTGAGCATGTTAAGCACTTTGCCACATATCGCGCAATGTCGGCTTTCATATTCGGCCACCAATAAAGATTTTTCAAGTCCTGATACATTTTATCTGATCCGGGGTGTATCGAGTATCTTGACTTGTGAGCCTCGTCCATCACGAGCTCACGGAGATTTCCAAACAAAGGAATCCAGATTCTGTCATTATAGTACGTGAGTCCATCGGACTTAACTTCAGAATGGCCATCTACACCACGCAGTGCTTCAGCTGCGAAGTTTTCTGTTTTCAAAGCTTCTCGTTGGCAGTCACGGATCCGATCCGGTAATCCTGAATGTATTGTAAGTTGAAGCGCTCGTACCCGTCGAGGCTTTTCGTACTCCTTCCGACTCAATGCATCAGCCACAACATTGGCTTTTCCCGGGTGATATTTGATTGCTATATCATAATCGTTCAGTAACTCGACCCACCGTCGTTGACGCATGTTGAGATCTTTCTGATTAAAGATGTGCTGTAAGCTTTTGTGATCGGTGAATATTGTGCACTTTGTTCCGTATAGGTAATGTCTCCAAATCTTGAGTGCATGAATAACGGCTCCCATCTCCAAATCATGCGTTGTATAATTCTTCTCAGTGTCCTTCAGTTGCCTGGACCCATAGGCAATCACCTTGTCTCGTTGCATCAACACGCAACCGAGTCCTTGGATAGATGCGTCGCAATAAACCACAAAGTCGTCAATTCCATCGGGTAACGCAAGAATTGGAGCTGAGCATAGCATATCTTTAAGAGTTTGAAACGCGCGTTCTTCTTTTTCACCCCATCTGTATTGCACTCCTTTGTGTGTTAAAGCTGTTAAGGGTTGAGCCAACTGCGAGAAACCCTTGATAAACCTTCGGTAGTATCCGACAAGTCCCAAAAATTGTCGGATTTCGGTCGGCGCTCTAGGGGTAGACCAATTCTTGATAGCTTCTACTTTAGCTGGATCGACATGAATTCCTTCCTCATTAACAATGTGTCCAAGAAACTGGACTTCGCGGATCCAAAAGTCGCACTTTGAAAACTTGGCGTAGAGTTGTTCCTTGCGAAGCAATTCCAAAATAAGACGCAGATGTTCCTCGTGTTCTTCCTTTGTCTTGGAGTAGATCAAAATATCGTCAATGAAAACTATCACAAACTTATCGAGGTACGGTTTGCACACTCGATTCATCAGATTCATAAACACGGCAGGTGCATTGGTTAGCCCAAACGGCATAACCAGGAACTCGTAGTGACCATACCGAGTTCTGAAAGCAGTCTTCGGTACATCCTCGTCCCGAACACGGAGTTGGTGATATCCGGACCGTAGATCAATCTTTGAGAAGTAGCTTGAACCTTGCAGTTGGTCGAAGAGATCGTCGATTCGAGGAAGTGGATACCGATTCTTGATCGTAACCTTGTTAAGCTCTCTATAGTCGATACACATTCGGAACGTTCCATCCTTCTTCTTAACAAACAATACCGGAGCTCCCCATGGAGACGAACTTGGACGAATAAACCCTTTGTCGAGTAGCTCTTGAAGTTGTGAGGAGAGTTCGTTGAGTTCACTTACTGCCAAACGGTACGGTGCGCGTGCAATTGGAGCGGCTCCAGGAGCTAAGTCGATTCCAAACTCTACTTGTCGAAATGGAGGCAAACCAGGCAGATCTTCAGGAAATACATCTTGGAAGTCGCGGACGATCGGGTAATCGTCGATTCTGCGCTCGGGAAGTGTCGAATCAGTGACGTTTGCAAGAATCGCGAAGTGACCTTTACGAAGGCACTTTTGAGCTTTGAGAAACGAAATAATACCAGTCACAGCTCCACCTTTTTCACCTTGAACCGTTAACATTTCACCTCCTTCGAGTGGGATACGAACCACTTTTTCTTTACATAAGATTTCAGCTCGATTCTCAGATAACCAATCCATTCCTACTATAACGTCAAAACTACCAATCGGGAAAGGCATAAGGTCAATTCCTAGGGTATGGCCAGCTAGTTCTAACTTACAGTCCTTAACTATCTGAGTCGTATCATGAAGTTTACCATTAGCTAGCTCTACCACGTATTTAGCGTCTAAGGCCATAGGTTTAGCATTAATCAATTTAGCAAATTTTGTAGAAATAAAGCTTCTTTCAGCGTCAGAATCAAACAATATAGTAGCAAAGAAACCGTTCAAAATAAATTTACCATTTATCACGTTGGCATCATTGCGAGCTTCACCTTGACCCATGACAAAAGCTCTTCCTCTGCCATTTCCACCATTCCCGTTGTTACCATTTCCGTTGCCATTCCTATTACCATTACCTCCACCATTACCATTCCCACCGTTGTTTCCTTGGTTACCGTTCCCTTGCCTTCTCAGCTGCGGGCAGTCTCTTTTAATGTGGCCTTGAGCACCACATTCGAAACAGCCACGGGCTCCACCATGGTTGTTCTGATTGTTTCCTAGCCCGTTGCGGTTGTTCCCATAGTTGTTGCCTTGATTGTTATTGTTCCTCCTAGGGCGGTTTTGTTGCTCGGGCAAGGTTGCCCAACAGTCTTTTGCTTCGTGGCCCCCCTTGCCACACCTTTCGCAGCTCAGATTCTTCCTACAATTACCATCATGATGTTTTCCGCACTTGTTGCACAAAGGCAGGTTACCTTTGTAGTTGCCTTGCCCATTGCCACCCTGGCGGTAGTTGCCACTGTTGTTTCCAGACCTCTTGCTTTGACCTTGTAACAGCCCAGACCCGTCGCACCAAGATATTGTCCGCTTTGGCAGGCATGCCCTCAGGCATCCGCCCCTCACGGATTTAAAACGCGTCTTGGTAGGGGAGGTATCCACACCCTTATAAAGGCATGCTTAGTTCCCCTCCCCACCAATGTGGGATGTTACAATTCATATGAAATTTTATAATAAAATATTATATATATTGAAACCCACATGCATTATAGTTAATTTATATAATAAAAAAGCATATGGAAAAAGAAATAAATAAATAAAATAAACAATTCGTAGAGTTTTGGATATGGTCGTGAGATGAATGTCCCTACGTATATGGTAGGATCAACTTTGAGTTGACGACCCCTATATGTTATAGGTTCTGAATTAAAAGCTCTAGTTTTTAACTTTTAAATCCCTTGTAAACCAAATATACCAAATACGCTGGGATCAACTTTGAATATTCATAAGATCATATAAAAAGATGTAGAAGTTGTAGGGTTGACTATCTATATACGAAGTATCCAAAGTTCAAAGTCAACAGAATTAAATTTTAAATATTACTTTTTTATTTATATATAATACCTTAGCACAAAAGAAACCTAATGGCGACGGCGACTCCTCCTCCTTGCTTACAAACTCCGATTGATTGATCTTGGATTGTATAACAATCGGTTTTCACTTCCTGCAATCAGGTTGTATCTGAATTGTATCCTTGATTGTTTGGTTGTTTAAACGAATTCGTTAGCAATCTTTAGTGAGGTTATTGTAGGGTTTGTAAGCGTTCTTGTCCGGGAATTCTTCTCTTTTCTCCAGGGTTTCTAGCAATCTGTTTAACATTTAAGGGCTTAGGTTGTTATCTGGATTGAATCCTTAAGCCCTTGTTTGTTTTGAACGAACTTGTTAGAACTTTTTGGCGGATCGTCTAGGGTTCCGACGGGTTTATTTTCGTTCTTTTCGTTGTTGTCGCTGTCTTACTCATGGCTTTTCGCAACAAATCTGACCGGCCTTCGTTCAATGACGTTGATACGGATGAGTGGATGTTTCCTAAGAGAAGAAATCGCCCTACTGCGAGGATTGTTCCACAAAATACACAGACTCAGGTGACTCGTAATGCCCATGCAGGATATCATAATGAGGTGAAGGCTATCTCTACTTCTGTTTTCATTACTAATTTTCCACGTGATATCTCCTCGGTTGATCTGAGAAAACATTGCAGCATCTGGGGTAGGGTTTCGGATGTGTATATATCCCAAAGGCTCACTAGATCGGGAAGAAGGTTTGGTTTTGTCCGTTTTATTGGCGTCAAGAATCTTACGGATTTGATTGCTAACTTAAGAACTATTTGGATCGGATCATACCATTTGTTTGCTGATGAAATTAAAGAGAAGGTTGCAACCAAACTTGTATCATACCCAGGTAAGGGGCATTCGTCTAATGTTCCATCCTCGAAAATTCAGACTGCACCATCGGCGGCTAGTATGAATGTGATGTCCAATATGGCTAAGTCTTTTGCAGAGATTTTAAAACCTGTGATTGAGGCACAGAAACCAAAACCGGTGGCTGAGGAACCGAGAAAAAAGATTAGTGTTCCGATTGAAGATTGCTTAGAGATGAAATCCCCATTGTTCTTAATGGGGAAAACTCATGATCCGAGTTGCATTTCTAACATTCCGGCCCTCTTTGTCAAAGAAGGTTTTTCTGACGTTCGATTTCGGTATCTTGGAGGTAGGTGGATTGGTTTGTCTTTTTCTGACACCGAAACTGCTCTTAAATTTGAAGAATGTAAGACTCTAAAAAATTTGTTTTCGGCGATTCAATTATTATCTAGTTCCTTTATTCCAGATGAGAGGTGTGTTTGGATGGAGATCAGGGGTCTACCCATTGTGGCCTCGACACCGTTGGTGATTAAGAGAATTGGTGAAGTATGGGGTCAATTCATGTTTTTTGGAAATGACACAGATGAACCACTGTCTTGCGGCAAAGTATGTGTTACTACTAAGAACATGAAAGTAATCAATGAGACTATTGAAGTTAACGTAGCGGGAAGAAAATTTGATGTCATGGTGAAGGAGTTCGAGAACTGGGTCCCTACTCTTCGTTTTTGTGAGGATGCCCCTTCCTCATATGAAACAGACGACGAGGATGATGTAAACTCTCTGGAGGAAAATAAAGAAGATGGCGAAATTCAAACCATGCAACGTGATGACATAAGTTATAGGTCACCACATGATCTCATTCCCGACAATGAAAAACATTCTGTGATAAATGACCCGTTTACGGCTGGGAAAGTAGTCGACGAGAAGTTGGAATCGCTGAACTCGGATAGTCATGACCCCTCAAAACCTCCGGGATTTGACAAACCCCAAACTATTGAAAGCAATTCGGCGGAAGTGGAGCATAAAAAAACGGAGTCACAATGCTCATATTCTCAGAAACAAAAAGGATCAACAGGTTCAGTTTTTCAAGATTTCTCGAAATTCATCCATATGGGTAAGCTCATGGGATTGGATATGCAGGGTACGACCAATGATTTTGAAAATTATTTGAGCAAGATGAGTGAAAATATCGTGGACCAATGAATATCCTCTCTTTTAATCTACAGGGGAGTGGATCGGATTCGAAAGTTAGGAACGTTAAGTTACTATTGGATAAGCTTCGGGTGACTTTCGTAGGCTTTCAAGAGACAAAGATGGAATTGGTGGATGAATTTCGTATAAAGGCTTTATGGGGAAATTTTCAATTCGATTATGGTTTTCTTCCTTCCTTGGGGGCTTCGGGTGGTATATTGTCTATATGGGACACGTCCGTCTTTGTGAAGAATGACATTATCCTTCTTAGTCATGCTCTTATTGTTAAGGGTGCTTGGCTAAATCCAGCTCTCGATTGTTTTATGGTGAACGTTTATGCCCCTCAATTGGAGGCGCAAAAACGTGAACTTTGGGAGGATATTCTGCGTTTCAAAAGGACCAACCCGGGGAATTACATAATTTTTGGAGACTTCAACTCGGTTCGATCCGAATCGGAAAGTATCGGCGTCACTTTTTCGAGATCGAACGCCGTTTATTTTAATGCATTTATTGACGAGGGCGATTTGATTGATGTTCCTATGTCTGGGCATGGTTTCACGAGGGTTGATACTAGAGGTCGAAATGCGAGTAAGATCGATCGGTTCCTCATCTCTTCGGGTGTTCCTGATGCCATCAATAACATTGAAGTAAAGGTAATTGAATCTTTCATCTCGGATCATCGTCCGATTCTTTTCCACCAACATTCGGTGGATTTTGGCCCTACACCGAATAAGTTTTACAATTCTTGGTTGAAATGCAGCGACTTGCGTGAGTTGGTTCTGCATTCTTGGAATTCTGAGATCGTTCATTTCTCTAAGTTCATTATTTTTAAAGAAAAGCTGAAGAGATTGAAAGGGGATATTAAAAAATGGAGAGCCTTGACCTTTGATACAAATAAAGAAGTTCAGCAGATTAAAAAAAAGATCACAGATGTAGATAATAACTTGGGAGGGGACGTTGCTAATAATGGGTCTGATTCTAACCGAATGAACCTGCTCAAAAGGCTAGTTGATTTGGAAAATGTGGCGCATTTGGATATGGCTCAAAAGGCCAAGATTTCATGGGCTTGTGATGGAGATGAAAACTCCAAACTATACCATAGCATTATTAATAAAAAGCGGAGACAAGCAACTATTCATGGGCTCAAAGTTGATGGCGTTTGGGTGGATGATCCGGCTTTGATTAAAAATGCTTTTGTGGACTATTTTTCCAAAATGTTTAGGAAAGGCAATGAGGCTCAACTTATTCATCGGAGTAATCGTTTCCATTCTCTCGACCCATCTGATTGCTCTTTTCTTGAGTCCAGTCCTTCTGTTGAGGAGGTGAAGAGTGCTATTTGGGATTGTGGTTCTGACAAAGCTCCGGGTCCTGATGGGTTTTCTTTTGGCTTTATTAAACATTTTTGGGATATCCTGTCAGATGATATCATGGCCTTTGTTAATGAGTTTTTTGAAAAAGAAACCATTCCCCTCGGGTGCAATGCGTCGTTTTTTACTCTGATTGCTAAAGTCCCAAACCCGGTTTGTATTGGTGATTACCGGCCTATCAGTCTTGTGGGAGTTCAATATAAGATCATTGCCAAAGTCCTTGCTAACCGAATTGCTTCTGTCATCGATAAAGTGGTGAGCTTGGAACAATTTGCCTTTATTAAAAATCGGCAAATTCTTGATGGTCCGTTGTCTCTGAATGAAATTGTGGAATGGCATCGTCGAAAAAAGAAAAAGATGCTTGCTATTAAAATTAATTTTGCAAAAGCCTACGATTCGGTATCCTGGAAATATCTAGACACGATGTTGGAGTTCATGGGCTTTGGCAATAAATGGAGGAAGTTGATTTCGGCTTGTTTCGGTTCGATTCGTTCGTCTGTGCTTGTCAATGGAAGCCCGACCACGGAATTTAATATCGGAAGAGGATTGAGACAAGGTGACCCGCTTGCTCCGTTCCTCTTTATTTTGGTGATGGAGGGTCTCCACGTGTTTCTGGAAGACGCAGTGGCGGAAGGATTCTTTAGAGGTATCCGTATTAATCATCTTCATATTTCTCATTTTTTCTATGCGGATGATGCTATTTTCCTTGGGGAATGGTCGATTGATAATGCGATTAATCTGGTTGAGATGCTCAACGTTTTTCATAACGCTTCTGGGTTAGCTTTAAATTTAAACAAAACTTCAGTGTTCGGTATTGGAGTGGAGCAGGACGAGGTCCTTAATTTGGCTAATGTTGTGGGATGTAAACCGGCAAAGTTACCTTTCTCCTATCTTGGAGTACCGATCGGATGTAACATGTCTAGGATCTCCAGTTGGAACGTTATTATTGAGAAGTTTAAAAGGAGGTTAAGCAAGTGGAAAAGAAACCTTCTTTCCATCTGGGGTCGGGCTAGTTTGGTTAGTTCGGTCCTTGGGTCTCTTGGCTCTTATTATTTTTCAATTTTCCAGGTGCCGGTTAAAGTCTTGAAAATCCTAGAAAATATCCGTGCCAAATTTTTTTGGGGATTTAAAGATGAAGAGAGGAAAGTCCCTTGGATAAGTTGGTCTCAAACAATTGCGAGCAAAGAAAAAGGGGGTATTGGGATAGGTAGCCTGTTGGCTATGAACTATGCTCTTCTCTACAAATGGAGATGGAGATTGGCTACAAATAATAATGCTATCTGGTCGAAGGTTATTAATGTCATTCATGGTGAGAATTTTCAACAAGGTAAGTGCCTTCCACGTGGTCCAAGATTTCTAAGTCTTGGAATTCTTGTCATAATAGGTATCATTTGAATCTGAATATCATGCGAAAGAAGATTGGTAACGGGGTGACGGTGAAGTTTTGGGAAGATGTTTGGTTAGGGGATTCCGACTTTAAAACTCGTTTCAACAGGTTATTCTACTTGACTTCCAATAAATCTTGTTCAGTTTATTCTGTGTTACAATCTGGTGAAGCTCAATGGGCTTGGCGTAGGCCGATTAGAGACGGATTGGAATCGGCCCAACTGACTGAGTTAGAAAACTTGCTTCGCGGGTATGTTTTAAACGAGGATCAGGACTCGTGGGCTTGGGACTTCAATGGTTCTAGTGATTTTGCGGTGCGCGACATTCGTAATCATTTGGATAATCATAATCTTCCGACGGCTCCTCATTCCACTAGGTGGATTTCGGTGATTCCCAAAAAGGTGAATATTTTCGCTTGGCGCCTTTTTCTTGATAGGCTTCCAACTAGGTGGAACATCTCTAAAAGAGGGATGGAAATTGATTCGATCTCGTGTGTTATTTGTCATCATCATGCGGAATCTACGGAGCATCTTTTTGGAGATTGTTCGTTGGCGTCTTGTGTCATTTCTAAAGTCATGAGATGGCTTGATCTGGATTTTATGTCCCAGTCTTCTCCTAACGTGATTTTCATGAAGGTCGAGGAGTTGAATGTGTCACGCATAAAGAAACAAGTGATCCATGCGATTCTGTTCACTACTTGGTGGGTCATTTGGAGGGAAAGGAACGAGCAACTATTTAACAAGGAAAATTCGAGACATGTTAATATTTTCGATTCGGTTGTAATTTTTCTTTCACTTGGTTTTCGGCTAGGTGTCGTAAGGTGTCGGTGTCGTGGACCAACTGGATGAGAAATCCTTTACTTTTTCTGTAATTTGCTCTTCTTGAGCTTTCTTATATAATATACTGCTGTTCTAAAAAAAAAAACCTTAGCACAACAAAAACATATACTATGTGTGTTTGGTGTGTACCTAGAATGTTATCAATGGAGATGTTAAAAAAAGTCATTAATGGTGGGTGACACTTGTATCAACTAGATGGCCAAAAAGCTAGTGACCAAACTAGAAGATTAAAAGAAAAAACAAAACTAGAAAAAAAAATCACACAACACAAATGAGAAGCTTCATTCATAAAGTTGGAATGATGGTGAGACTTCAAGTGATTGGTATTTGAGTTGGCAAGTATTATTTTTCTTATTCATAAATAAATAGACAACAAACTAAACGATAAGTTTTTCATAATTGATTTTATCGACGTCTCTAAGTTAAACTGTTAGTTATGGTTTAGAATCAACTAACCAAACCACATCTATTGGGTGGGTGGTCTGGTCGTTTTTAGTTGTTTGACAATTCAAAGTTTCAACATTAATCCAACCGTTCTCAAACCACAAAAAGACCCAATTTGCTTTGCTTTTGGGGTTTGTCTGGCTCAACAGTGTAATTAAGAAAACCACTATTATAACACTTGCGATTACCATACTCAAGTCAAATAATAGATTAGGAGATAAATTTAGTATAGTATAAGGTTTTTATAATTAACCACGTGCAATTATATATTTGACCTTGAAGTCATATCTTAGTGGTTAAACTAATACATGTTATATGCTTCACTACTTTGGTTATGCTAATCAAACATAGGATAAGATTCCTATTTCTCCTATACGGGAGGCCGCAACACTAAATGAAAGAATGCTTATTGTCACACCCCCACCATCGCATCCCTGTCGTGGGGAGGGTGGTGACCAGGGGCGAATTTTAATGGGGGCCAGGCCGGGCCTCGGCCCATCCTGTTTTTTCGCTTAGAAGTGGGAATTTATATGTGTTCGGTTCGATTTTTTTTATATGCTTAGTCTGGCCCAGTCTATATATTCATAAGAAGTTAATATAGTTAACTAAAACTTTACAGCTCAACTGGTATATGGCGCTATGATTCTTACACAAAGACTTAAGTTCGAATCTAAGGAGTTGCATTATTTTTTGTTGCATTTTCCCTTGATTTTTTTTAAGCGATCCTTTTTTTTTAACCTAAAACAATTATTTTTAACCTAAAACAACGTTGTTCCCAAATCCCAATTCACAATTACGCCTCAAAACACCCGCTCCGTTCCCTTCTAAAATCCCATCGGCGATTCAGTGATTCACGTCCGACGTCCTCACCGGCGACTGCTCCTCCAGCCGGCGACCTCTCCTCCGGCCGGCGACCTCTCCTCCGGCAGCGTCCAGCGAACCCGGCGACCTCTTAGGCTCTCATCGCTGCTGCAGACTACAGTTCCGCCCCTCTTTTATTATTCTCCGGCCCCTCTTTAATTTGTTATTCTTTCAGGTGTGGATTGTCAATTGTGGTTCTTTATTTCTATAATTTCTTTAGATTCAGTTGATAGATGATGATTGATGAAGAAGTTGATAAATGATGATTGATGAATTGATGAAGAACACAGTTTCTATTACTTTCTAAGTTTCTGATTGACTTCCACTATAAGTCAAAAGAGGAACCCATTAAGGACTTTTGTCATATAACCCATTAAAGATTGTTTATTCGTTATAAAGTTATACGGTGACTGGTGGCAAATAGTCCAAATTTCCAAGATTGGTGGACACATAGGTTTTGGAATTTGGATATTACAAGGGATATTACAATGCAAAATAGAACCTTAATCCTTTGAAATAAAAAACTGTATTACTGTAAGTCTAATGGATAAATGGATCCATGAATTTGATGTAGTATTGTAGATGAGAATTAAGAAAGTCTAATGGATAAATTTGATCCATTTTAGACTCTATGTCAAACTGTTTGATTTTTGTGAAATTGATTTTTTTTTTTGGCTCTAAATTGTTAAATTGATTGTTAAGCTTGTTGTAATTGTGTAACTTTTTTTTATAGATATAATGAGAAAGCCAAAGACCATTGATTCTTTTTTCAAAAGAAAGGATCTAGAAACTCACAATGAGAATGAAAATAGTAAAAGGCAAAAAACTACGACAAGTGAGTCACAACCTCAAGAACAAGAAGTACAACCCCAGCAAGAGCATCCGGTTAATGAAAATCAACAAGAGCCTTCGGTTATTGAAGTGGATCCTAACAAGCTCGAAAGAGATCCGGCAAAACGAAAACCAATGTGGGAGCATCCGGCTAATTTAAAAGAAGAAGTTAGACGAGCTTATCTTACTTCTTTAGGTCCTTACCAAATAGAACTTGAAGAATACGAAAATAAAGGTACAGAAGAGCATACCCGGAGGTTTCAATATGGATGGTTTGGTATTTATAAAAATTGGTTAGAATATTCTCCAACAACACATT
Organism: Deinandra increscens subsp. villosa; assembly: GCA_039602395.1. Classification (NCBI taxonomy): domain Eukaryota; kingdom Viridiplantae; phylum Streptophyta; class Magnoliopsida; order Asterales; family Asteraceae; genus Deinandra; species Deinandra increscens. The sequence continues at coordinate 19,471 of JBCNJP010007778.1, forward strand.
CTGCTTATTGTTTTCTTTGTTATCTCTTTAGTGATAAACCTAGTGTTACTCACGGTCATGATGCTTTCACTCTTAAAGGATTTGATAGTTGGAAAAGAGTTGGTGGGAAAAAGTGTGCTTTCTTGAAACACCTTTCTACTAAACAACATAAAAATGCTTTGGTATATAGTGAAAACTTGATGAACCAAGAAGCACACATTGAAAATATTTTACTGAAACAAGATGAGGAGCAAAGAAAGAAGAACCGTTTAAGGCTAAAAGCTAGTGTTGATGTAGTTCGTTGGTTGACATTTCAAGCGTGTGCTTTAAGAGGACATGATGAATCTACAAGCTCAAAAAACAGAGGTAACTTTCTTGAGCTACTAGAACTTCTAGGTTCTTATAGTGATGAACTTTCAAAAATTATATTAGGGAATGCTCCTTACAATGCAAAATATACTTCTAGTGAAATTCAAAAAGAGATTCTTCGTATTATTGCCATTAAGGTTCGCAAGTATATTCGTAGTGAAGTGGGAGATTCATACTATTGTGTTATGGTTGATGAGTCCCGAGATGAAGCGAAAAATGAGCAGATGGCCATAGTTTTGAGGTTTATTGATGCAGAAGGGATTATACAAGAAAGATTATTGGATTTGGTTCATGTCAAGGATACTTTATCAGCAACCCTCAAAAGTAGTTTATGGAAAGTATTATTGCAATATCAGTTTGATGTTTATAAAATCTGTGGTCAAGGATATGATGGTGCTAGCAATATGAGAGGGGAATGGAACGGATTGCAGGCTCTTGTTCGTAGTGAATGTGCTTCTGCGTATTATGTTCATTGCTTTGCGCACAGGTGATTACTTGTTTATTTTTCTTTCTTTTTTCTATTTAATTAAATTACTAAAATACTCTTATGCTCACAGGTTACAACTTGCATTGGTTGGTGCTGCAAAGGATGTTATTCCAGTAAACCAGTTCTTTACAAATCTAGTTTTTGTAATTAATGTGGTTTGTGGTTCGAGTAAGCGTCATGATGAGTTAGAAAAGCAAAAGTCTGACGAGATTAGAAAGTTATTAGAATTGGGTGAAATCAGTTCGGGAAAAGGGCTGAATCAAGTTGGGACATTAAGAAGAGCTGGTGATACTCGTTGGGGTTCTCATTATGACTCCGTGGTCAGTCTGATAGATATGTTTGCTGCCACTAATCTTGTCCTCGAGGGAATAATGGATGACATAGATCATGCTACTTCCACTCAACGTGCAGATGCTGATGTAGCTTACAATATGATACAATCTTATGAGTTTGTCTTTATTCTTCACTTGATAAAAGAGGTAATGGGAGAAACCGAATCACTTTCTCTAGAACTCCAAAAGAAATCCCAAGATATCCTTAATGCTATGGATTTAGTTTCTTCAACAAAGGTTAGTCTAAATAATATAAGAAACGAGGGATGGGATTCTTTTCTTGATGAAGTTACTTACTTTTGTAAGAGGCATAAAATACAAATGCCGGACATGAATGCTCAATATATTTCTACTCGGTATCGGCCTCGTAAAAAAGATCTTCATGTTACATTTGAGCATTATTATCGAGTAGATTTGTTTATAGCCACATTAGACAAACATTTGGATGAGTTGAATAGTAGATTCAGTGATCAGTCGATGGAGTTGTTATCTCTTAGTTCTAGTTTGGCTTCAAAAGAGATAGATGTTGACCAGATTTGTCTTCTTGTTGAGAAATATTATTCTCAAGATTTTAATGAGCAAGAAAGGATTCAGTTAAGACATCAGTTGAGATTATTTAATGTGGATAAAGCTCAAAATCCAAGGCTTAGTGGTATATCAGCTATTTCAGATCTGTGCAGAAGTCTCGTGAAAACTCAGAAACGTGAGACGTACTTTTTGCTTGATAGAGTGGTTCGGCTAATCTTGACCCTTCCAGTTTCTACTGCAACAACAGAGCGAGGATTTTCAGCAATGAAAAGAATAAAGAATCGTCTACGCAATAAGATGTCAGATGAGTATCTCGCAAACAGTCTGGTGATTAACGTAGAAAGAGAAATTGCCGAAAAGTTTGATCAGGATTGCATAATCGATGAATTCAAAAATCTTAAAGGTCGTCGGGCTGAGTTGTAATCATGTTTCCAGGTAATATTCCTTTCTCTCGCATCGTTTGGTTTTTTTGTTATGCGAAATAACAGTTATTTTAATAAATCAAAACAGATAGATATTTTTGTTTTTTGTTGTGTGACCCAACCCGAACCGAATATCCGACCCGAATACCCGATCCGAACATACAACCCATTTATTAAACCTAGCGATAACCTAATTTTTTTTACCCTTAAATTTCGGCCCGCGCAGACTTTTTGGTCAAGCTTCGCCCCTGGTGGTGACCAGGCCGGTCCATACGAAAAAAAAAAATATACATAGCCTGACCGCTAAACTGAAGGAATTCAAATATTAACCACCACAATAATACTGATTATAAAATTCATAGGTTCTACATTCCTAACATGTGGTTCCAAGTTAACCCCAAGAGAAATCGGAGTTTAGATAAAACATTGACGTGAGGTGGGTGTATAGGAAAATATAAAAATTATAACACCACTGTTGTGCAAGTTTTAAATTAATAAAACAGGATAACGCCACTTAGGTTGTAGCCTAGTGGTAAGGGGCAAAGCCTCTTTGGGGAGAGACCAGGGTTCAAACCTTGGCAATGGTGAAAAATATTGGTGAAAAAGAAATTAGCTGTTAAAAAAAAAAAAAAAAAAAAAAAAAAAGCAGGATAACAATCACCATACATCACATGTTAGGACAAGTGCACCCATCGTTAGTGTAACATAGTGATGACAGTATACCGAGGTCCTCCAAGGACACATGTCTGAGGACTTTTCATACTAAACCGTCATTAACGTCTAACAAACCAAAAGTTAATAAGTTTAAAAAAAAAAAAAGATAAAGTAAGTTTTAGTTAATTCTAATCAAAGATAATATCATCTGAGAGAACTTGCTAAAGGTAAGATTAGTAATCGTTTTGAAGCTTTAAATCTGATTATGGTTTCGTGGCAGTTTTTCCGAGACGAAAAAAGATAAGTGTGGAGATGTGATGAGAGAATATTTTATAACGCTTTTATATATTCATTTCTATATTTTTACTAGTTATAATATATTAATTCTCATCATATTTCCTATGGGTTGTGTTTAATGTGATTGAAGCTAAAAAGTTATAAATGTGACGGTTTAAGCGGATTTTGAATAATTAGTGTGTTGAGTTTGAATGGGTTTAAGTGTTATAATTAAGTGGAGTTCGAGTTATAATATATTAATGAGCTAAGCGATATGGTTTTGTTAGATACTAATTTTTATTTAATAAGAATGTTATAAAAATCATAGGCATGTAATTAAATTATGGTGCTTCATTAAATTAAATAAAGAGTAAATTACGGATTTCGTTCTTGTGCTTTATACGAATTTCACATATAGTCCTTAGCTTTCATTTATTACGGATTTAGTCTCAACCTTTTGGCAAACTGTTGCGGACCTACGATGGATGGCCGTTAAAATTTTTTGTTAAGCGAGTGTTGAATGACATTTATACCCCTCCTTTTAAATTAATGAAAAAACTAAAATTAAAGCATCAAATAACTCTCTTCTGTCTCCGGTCTCCCACAGTACCCCCAAATCGTCGGAGAAGATGAAACATATAGGAAGCCTCTTCAACCTTCATTATCGTGCAGCTCTTCGCCATGGCCTACCGCCACATCAACCGTTTCTCCGAAGGCCGCTCCCACCGCTACATGACCGTACGGCTGCTTGAGATGGGAACGAAACTTGCAACAAAGGTCACCACCGGTAACTCTGTTCACTTTTATTCGAGATTCGTTAATGCCGATGAATTCCGATCTATCTCCGATACTCGTATGTCGTACCTTTGATTTCTTTGCCAAAATAAAGGAAAAGACTTTACTTATCTACCTTGGATTCCGATCCGTCTCCGATATCGTTTACCGTCAATCGAAACTGGAAACAAAGAAAATTGTGATTATTGTAGTCAAATTGTAATTTTATGAAGCCTCCAAGTTGATAGAATAGTGGCAATAGAACAGTCAACAGAGATGAACTAACAACCAAATTGATGAATTTGAACAACGAAATTGATCGAATAACATTGGCTTCAACGTGTCTTTTAAATTCAAACTCCGACCATTGCTCACAAATGCTTCCTTCATCACATTTTCGATCGCCGCCGTCACATGGCTTAAATATTAGTTACAGCCTCTAAAAGTCCTTTTAAATAAACCTCAGACGCCGACACCGGTGAAACTTGATTTGGAAATATGGAACTCTCTGATTCTCCCTTCTAAACAGCATCGATGTGAACATACCTCCGATTCCGATACACGCGGAAAGAGAGATGAGGTGAAGGAACATTAAATCTACAGCGGAAGGGTGGGAAACTCCGGCCCCTGTTCCAACGGTGTTGTGGGGGTGGTTATAACTTTTCTTTTATTAAAATTAATAGGGTAGGGGCATACTAGGGATTTTAAAAAAGTTAACAGATTTTTTAACGTCCGTTGGGTTCAGGGACGAAATCCGTAACGGTTTATCAAAAAGTTAGGACTAAATCCGTAATAAATGAAAGTTAAGGACTATATGTGAAATCCGTGCAAACCACAAGGATGAAATCCGTAATTTACTCTTAAATAAAAGAGTATTGTGTGTATTTGTGTATGTGGGTGCAGGTAACGACAAAAGGTAGTGGGAAGTTTCAATTATGATGTTTTAATCAAATGAAGGCAATTGTTGAAAGGAATATCACGTGAGGAGTGCATATGGTCAAATTAAATCTGCACAATGAGAACGCAAAGTCAAAAGCAAAATAGAATTCGAAAGTTAAAACTCGGGCGGTACGCCCAAACAATTCCATTTTAGGGCGGTACGCCCCAGACTTAAGTCGGCAGGTTTTTATTTTTTTATATTCTAAACTTATTTAAAGGGTGTTTGTTCCCATCCATTTTTTGGGTGAGGATTACGAACTTTCAGACTTGTTTAGAGGTTCTTTGAAAATTTTAATCATTCGGTAATTGTTTTCTTATGCAATCTTTAGTTTCAATCATGTTTGTTCCGTTAGCCATGTCTGGCTAATTTTCTTTAACTGCTTTTGGTGAATGGTTGTGTGGATTCGTTCTGTTCCTAACTGTTAGTTGTTAGTTGTTCCAGTTTTCATTGCAACCGTCGAGCACCCGCGTGCTGGATTCGTTTGATTAACTAGTAAACTAGGGTTTTAGTGGTCCACTGTCGTGTTTCCGCCTTTTCTCGCGGTAGGAACTAAGCAGCTCATTATGAACTTAGGTTATTAGGTCGATTAGGCAATTGGGGATCATGTTCATGTGGTATTAACAATTAATTAGGTTTTGCGCAGATTGGTAGCCAACCAGACTCCAAAAGTAGTTAACTTTTCTCATTAGTAATTCTCAGTAATCAAAATCTTAGCTTTAGTAATTTCTAATAAACCAAATGATTCAAAACAGCCAAGAGGCAATCTAAGTAAATTCAGGTAATTTAATAGTTATTTGTTAATTTCTAATCAATTAGTCAAATTCCACATATTCCCTTGGTTCCATAACCCTAGCTTACCACTACTACAAATCAATTTAAATTGGGGATTTGTAACGGTCTCGACAGCCGTTATCAAATTGGTGCAGTTGCCAGGGAATTAGTGCGCCTTTTGATTAGTTGATTTTTAGTTAATTTTCATTTTTATTTAACTTTAAGTAAAATAGTGTTTTTATTTTCCAGTGTTAATTTCTGCAAGTAAAGTTTTTTTTATTTCTGTCAAATTTCCAACTGGGGCGGTACGCCTAAGAATTTTCATTCCTGGGCGGTACGCCTTGGACCTTTTTTTCAAATAAAGTTTCATAATTTTTGTCATTCTTCGTTTTCCAGGTTTTGCTTTCTGTTAGTTTTTTTTGTGTATTGAGCAGTGCTACTTGATCGTTTTTTTTTGTTTTTGTGTCGGTTTTACAGGGATTTACATTTATGTAAACAAGAAGGTCGGGACGAAACTCGCCTTTGATTTTTTGATCCAGAAATAGAGAAAACGGCTAGGCAGAACCGAGCCAATCAGAGACTTCAAATGGGTGACCCATTTCCACAGTTTCGACACACATTTTCAAGAGCCAGTAGTTCGAGCCATGAGAGCATGAGATTGAGACCAGATCAACAACCGGATGGATACGAGGCATTCCCTCGTAATGATGGAGCTCGAAGTGAAGGTACATGGGAGATGGGGTGGTGGAATGAACCCCTAACTGAGCGGTATGAAAATCAATACGAGAACTACCAGTATGAGGATGAACAAGATGCAGATTATGATTATGAGCCTGAAAATGACATGGGTTTTAGATATCCGTAGCAGCAACCACCACCCGTATACCAAAATCAGCAAGTGAATCAATGTTGGTCCTCACTGATCTTTATCAGTGCAAATAATGATGTTTTTGAGAAGAAAACCAAACAAACAACAAGATATGTGATTTCCAATGACTAAAATGGTTTTCTAGCCATGAACAATCTCAATATGAACCAAAGGATGGATAAGGAATGATAAACAAGCTACAATATACTGAAATAAGCTCCTAGCCGTCACCAAAACTCACCAAAAGACGATTTCTTGTATTAGGGTTCACAATGATTGAGAAGGTTACAAATGGCTGCACAAGGCTGCGCATATATACTGTCCAGTGAACAGTTTCGCTGGCAGTTTCGCTGGCCAAGCGAAACTGTCGCGAAACTGTCACTGAGACAGTCTAATCTAGGTACCGAGCGAAACTACAGTTTCGCTCGGTAGTTTCGCTAGCCTACCAAAATATAACAATTACAAGAAACTAAACAATAACAATCAATCTAAACAAAATAATGAATTCCTCCCTACATTGATCTTCAATATTCCCCCTAGGGAGGGATTCAGCCACTGGATCTTCACTTGTCAGCATCGGCTTCATTCTGGTTCGGCTCCTTATTCAGATCAGGAGTCCCGGATTCCCCCAAAGTAATTGACGTATCAGCAACGGGGACATTAACATCAGATTCCCCCACAATAGTTGTTTCATCAGCATCTGGGGTTTCTGACTCTGGTTCCCCCAGGTTAATTGTCTCTTCAGCAACGGGGTTGTCGGTCTCTGGTTCTGTGATGGTAGTAGAAGATTCTCCAAGCCCGCTCAATGATTTGTTCATTTGATTCGCCAGATCCCGATCTTCTTCCATTTTATCTTCAGTAGCCCTAACTTTCACGGCTAAATCTTTGATTTCCTTGACGATGCCCCGGGCTTTGTTGGCTACTCGCATAAACAAGCCAGCCTCTTTTGCAGTGTCTTCTCCAGCCCCGAATCGGATATGATTTTCGCACATAATTTTTAAATCATCATTGCTGAAGGAAAATACTTCCATGGGATCAAATAATCTTATTTCAGCATCATTTCCAATTCGTATAACGGCTTCGCCAGTCAGATTGTCATAGAACCACTTCTAGAAGTTTTGCAGCCTTGACAGTTGCTGATCAGGAATTCGGATTCTGGTCATAGTCTTGGCGGCTTTGAACTTTAGGGTGACCTTCGGTTTCCCGGTAGCTTCATCAATTTCTGTTGTGGACTTTACCCTTTTACCCTTCATGAAACCAAACGACGCAAAGTCGTCCTTCGCCGCCTGCTGAAGCATTAATTTCAGATTTGAGGCTCTCACGCTTTTGTCTTCGTCTAGGAGGGGGAGCTCTGCCAGTCTTCTTAGATCCCATCTTGGCAAGGTATTGAAATTTTCTCGTTTACGGATATAGGTAATACTCCCCCCTCTTCGCTTGATCATGAAGCCATGAGCCGCTTCACTGTATTTCCAGCTGATAATGTGCCTATCAGACTCCTTTCTTTTGGGTTGGGTCATGTTTTGAAACAAAGGCGTCTGATCTGCGAGCTCTGGTTTCTTAAACCATTCTTCTCTCTTGAACTCGAGAACCTCTTCACTAACAGAGCTTATTTTTGCAAGATACGTAAGACCATGCTCTTTCCAATCATAGCTTTCTGGTTCAGAGTGATCATCAATTTCAGCTTCTTCCTCATCTTCATCGATTAAATGAAATTTTGCTTGAACGATCTCAGGCTGTTTATCAGATTCAAAGCTGAATAGATTCGCGTCGCTCACATCAATGTGGTCAAGATCTTCAATGTTCACTGTACCACTACCACCAGCCTCATTTGCACCTGAACCACCAGCATCCATTCCCCCAGTTCCACTGCCACCGGCTGCCTCAGTTGTGACCTTTGAAAAATCAGTCATAGAATCGATTTCAGCCTCACTCATTATGTTTGGCAGATTTAAGTGCTTCTTGATCCCGTTCAATTCAACCATCAAAGTCTTGATCAGAGACGATTGTTTTGAAATGATCTCGTTCATATTCTTGATCTGTGCATCTTTATCCTTCTCTCTAATTTCAGGATTGACCAGCTTGGTTTTGATCATTCCCAATTCATTAGACAAAGAGGTATTTACACCTCTGATAATGTCTTCGTCCAATTCAGCTCTGGGATCTATTCTTCTTTTCTTTGAAGCTCTCAGCTCATCTTCAGTCGGAGCGCTTTGCTTTTGTGAGGACTTCTTTCCTTGTCGAGATAGACTTTCAAGCTCGTCTTCAATTTCATCTTCAGCTTCTTTCCCCGAACCCCTGACATATTGTTTCCTTTTCCCCTTTACATTCTCACCTACCTTTCCTTGAGTTTTTCTTTTGTTTTCGTCTTCGATCAACTTCTTGATGTACTCATATCTTTCTTCAGAATACATATGTTTCATAAGATAGGTGGTATGGCCAGAAAAATCCTCTCTTACGGCACAACAATCTGATAGAATCCTTGAGTGCATTGGATTTATAACAAGAGCTGTACTTTGCTTCGGCAACTCAGGTTCTAGATGTTCTATAATCATCTCCAGGAATCTTGGATACAGAAGCCATCTGGATTTCTTCAAAGCTTGAATATTTGCAACCATAGCTTCAAATATTCTCTGAGGAATGTTAGCTTTCTTTCCTTTACACAACAGCAACATTGCCTCTGCCCAGTTCAAGTTCAAGCCATCTGAGCCACCTTTTCTGTCATCAATGCAGGAAATGATGACGTGAGCGATGAATCTCCATTCTTTAGACATGTAAGACTTCTTAATCTCTTTCTTATTCTTCCACAAATGGCCTCCTTCATAACCCATATGCCTTTCAAAACCCTTCAATACATCCACGTCATTCAACTTGGGTGCATCACCAACATCCTCTTCCAGTTTAAGTGCTTCAGCGATGGTTTTCATTGTAATGACAATATCTTTCTGCATGACCCTAGCACGAATGCATTCAGGAGTAGCTTTAACGTCATATTCTGCAGACAGCCAGAAGTCTTTGATGTGCCTTTCATCAATAATCGTTGAATGTGAAATGGCGTAATGGATGCAGGATTGTTTGAGCCACTTTATGCAGTCTCGGAATCCGGTAGACTTGTCGAGGTTATCATTCAGCCAGGCAGTGACATTGCTTCGAGGATCGTGTTTAAGATTAGACATTGTCTGCACACGAAACGGAGATTTTGTGAGTTGAAAAGAATTTAAAATGAATTAAATTGAATTTTTGAAAAATTTGTTAGTTTCGCTGCGAAATTGTACTTTCGCTAAAAAGACCACAGTGTCGCACACGGCGAAACAGTTAGATTCGCGACATTGGTCTCGGCGACACTGACTAGGTCAGTTTCGCCGAGAAACTGTAGTTTCGCTGCGAAATTGTAGTTTCGCCGAGGGCGAAACAGCAGTTTCGCTGCGTATCACGGCGAAACTGTCAGCGAAGTTTGGGCATGACCGCTAGACAGTTTCGCTCGAGACTGTGAACTTTCGTTCAGTTTCGCTGGACGAACCGGCAGTTTCGCTGGTCGCGACTTTTGAATTTTAAATTACTGAAACTCGCTTTTAAGCACAGTTTTCGCAATCCAAACCCACACACACCAGAAATGCAACAAGACGAGTGCAATGCGGGTACAAACAAGGGTATAACACCAGTTTAAAGTGCCAAAAATCTTTGTTGACTATTCGGTTCAAAAACCCCCAAAAATTTCGAATCTGGAAACGATTACAGATGCGGTAAACTCATGAGATTACTTCAAACTTACATGAATCTCAAACCAGAATCGATATGACGAAGAAAGGATGAAACAGTTCGGATGATACAGTTAGGGCGAATTTGAGTTTCGCGATGCGATATGAGAGTTTCGACGGTTAGGTTAGGGTTTCGGTAAATGGCCGAGAGTCTGGGTTGATGAATATATACAAGGGTAGTTTCGCCCGTAATTTCGCTTTGGCGAAACAGTAGTTTCGCTAAGCGAAAGAACAGATTCGCTCGACCCAAAGATCAGCCAGATTAATTTCGCCGGTAACAGATGTATAATGTCGCTGAGAGCAAATACGGCGAAACTGAGCGGGCGAAACATAGTTTCGCTGGAAACCCTAAAAAGCCAATTTTGACCAAATTTTGATTTTGACTTTGAAAATCCGACAAACACACACAAAACGTCAAACTATTTACAAAGTATCGATCTTATCAAAAATAACGCAGACAGAAAAATCTTTTTGAGCTTTTTCAAAAGTAAATTAAAAAAACTATACAAGCAGATACTAATTTAATTTGTGAGAAAGATCCAGACGTGAGATCACATCAACCGATACGCATCATACACATTTCAATTTCAATTTTAATCAGCATGCACGTCAAGCAGATCCCGAATGCATCACATTGATATTAAGCATGCACTAATAGTATTTAACATTTTTGGATATGCTTAAGGTATATTAATCAAGCACTGATCACCCAGCCTCACTCTATCAAAGATGTTAACAAGTCATCATATTTATCATTATTTTTCTTTTAATTCTTTTTCAAATGAGATATACGTTCATGATGTTTCATGCAAAAATAAAGCAGAACCCTAAGATAACAGCAATCAGGTCGGCCGCTAAGCACGCAGAGAAAGCCCGATACACTTAGGAAAATAAAAAGGAAAAATAAAGCAGAAATCGTGTATATCAACAACAATCAGGTCGGCTTGTGGGCACGCAGAGAAAGTCCGATGATATACACTAAACACCAAGAAAATAAAGCAGAAAACTCAATCAGCAGGTGATCAGGTCGGCCGCCTAGGCACGCAGAGAAGACCCACTGAGTCGAGTGTAAAAATGGCATAAAGCCTTATTTGCAAAGCATGCGTACATCAGAACATCTCTTAATTGGCAGAATCATTGCAACACTTATCAAGAAATGAAAGCTAAAGTAAATCAGGCAAGCGTTATGTTTATATCCTACTCATAGATATCATATTAGGCATACACACTCAAAGATCATACAAGCACAATGCATCCTTTATTTTTACTCTATCCATGGCAGATAACGCAGGTTGATAAACAATCATTTCTCACAAGGTCGGATCAATTTCTCATTTTCATTTTTGAAATTTTATTTATGTACTAAATTTTCTGAGGACTTCAATTTTCCCCCAAAATCAACAAATACTCTATTTTTGGATTTTCGATAAAGAAATAAAAAACAAAATAAAATGATTCGATCGATACTTGACACAAAAAGGAAAGACAGACACTGGAAAGGAGGCACACAATCGAAGAAAAGTTTGACAGGAAATCCGCTTCGAATTCATGAAATTTAGGTATTTTAGTGTGATTTACCCCCAATTCCCCCACAAAATAACGGTGAAGACATCAAAAGCAGTTAAGAGAGAATTGCAAGGTAAATGAAACTAAAATATTCCCCTGATCATGTTCAGATGACGAATGGCCAGAAGTCGTTTGGAGAACTGCATGATCATTGATTTCTTGATGTCCAGATTCAGTTCCGACCATCACCTGATTCATTGACAAAATGAAATTGGCATTCAGGTTTAGACAATAACAAACAAGATGAAGTGAAATTTAAAGAAGTATTTCCAAAAAGGTTTATTTAATCCCCTTTTTTTTTTTTTTATTATTTACCAAAAATTTAAAATGTTATCATGCCCAGCATTTTAATAAGCTCATAAAAGCGGGGTTTATCAAAGGTTTTAGTAAAAATATCCGCTTTTTGAGCTTTGGTTTCGATGGTGACAACATCAATAAACCCTTTTTCCTGAGCAGCACGGATTGCATGAATCCGTGTTTCAATATGTTTGGTTCGGGAATGATGAATTGGATTCTTGGAAATTCCGACAGCAGCTTCGTTGTCGCAGAACAATGGTGTATGAAGAAAATTAATCCCGTAATCCATCATCTGATGTTGAATCCACAGCACTTGGCAGCAGCAACTAGAGGCAGCAATGTATTCGGCTTCGCCTGTAGATAAGGAGACTGTTGTTTGCTTCTTGCTTTGCCACGAAACCAAGCTTTCCCCCAAAAACTGGCATCCCCCAGAAACAGACTTTCTATCAAGTTTGCATCCTCCGTGATCACTGTCTGAATAAGAATTAAGCTCAAAACTTCCACCCTTAGGATACCATAAGCCCAATCTTGATGATCCTTTCAAATAACGGAAGATACGTTTGACCGCCTTTTCATGAGATTCCCTTGGATCAGCTTGATAACGAGCACAGTAGCACACAGCAAAGGTGATATCTGGGCGACTGGCTGTGAGATACATGAGGGACCCAATCATTGATCGATACAGTTTCTGGTCAACCCGTTTTCCTTCACTGTCGGGAGTCAAACATGTCTGGGATGTGAAGGGAGTGAGTTCGGCTGAGGCGTCATTCATCTTGAACTTCTTCAGAATCTCCAGAATGTACTTTTCTTGATGAATAAGAATTCCGTCAGGCTTTTGTTCCACCTGCAACCCAAGGAAGAAACACATCTCTCCCATCATACTCATTTCGAACTTTTCTTTCATCAATTCCTCAAACTCACGACATAACTTCTCATTTGTTGATCCAAAAATGATATCATCGACATATACTTGAACGATCAGCATTTCACCTTTGAACTCCTTTTTGAACAAAGTCATGTCGATAGATCCTCGAGTGAAACCTTTTCCCAATAGATATTGAGTCAAAGTTTCATACCAAATTCTGGGTGCCTGATGAAGACCGTACAGAGATTTGTCGAGCTTGTACACTTTGTCGGGAAATTCATGATCTTCGAAACCAGGAGGTTGATTCACATAAATTTCTTCATCAATATCTCCATATAAGAAGGCGCACTTGACATCCATTTGATACACCTTGAAATTTTTGTGCGCAGCATGAGCCAGGAAGATTCGAATGGCCTCGATTCGTGCAACGGGTGCAAAGACTTCAGTATAGTCAATGCCTTCTTCTTGATAAAAGCCTTGAACCACAAGTCTTGACTTGTTTCTGATCACCACACCTCTATCATCAGGTTTGTTTCTGAAAACCCACTTTGTGCCGATTGGAACCTTGTTTTCTGGAAGGTCCACAAGTTGCCAGACCTTCAGCTTTCTGAATTGTTGCAGCTCAGCCTGCATGGAGTCCACCCAACTTGGATCTGCAAGAGCTTCATCTATGTTTTTAGGAACAATCTGAGACAGAAAACACGCAAACAAACATTCATTAATCAATCCTGACTGATGACGAGTCCTCACTCCATCCGTAATCGAGCCAATGACGAGGTCATGAGGATGATCCTTTAAGGTTTTGAGATTTAAGTCAAGGTGAGGGGGAGCGGGTTCGGTGGTTTGAGGTAGATCATGAGATGAAGATGGAGGATCAGGTTGATGTGTGGTTTCTGAGGATGAGGATGGGTTTTGTTGTGGAATTTCGGGTTGAGGGGTGATAATCACGAGAGGAGGATTGTCATTTGCTTCAGCTAGGATAGGAAGATTGAAAGACTTGAACAGTGTGTCTGAATCATAAAACCATTCGGGTCCAGTTCCGGTGTTGGGAGAGTTAGATTCTTGCCAGTCCACGTAGTAGGATTCCTGCACAATACGAGTACGTTTATTATAAACACGATAAGCTTTTTGTGATGAAGAATACCCCATGAAGAAACACTCATCGGAGACAGCTCCAAATTTTGTGATTTGAGCTTCGGTATTCAGCAATGTGCACGAGCATCCAAACGGCCTGAAGAATTCAATCAGCGGCTTCCTTCCATGATACAGTTCGTATGACGTCTTCATTTTATCTTTTACGATCAGGACACGATTCAGCACGTACGACGCACAATTCACAGCTTCAGCCCAGAAAATAATCGGCAGCTTTGATTCAATCAGCATTGTGCGAGCAGCTTCAACCAGTGTGCGATTCTTCCTTTCGGCAACTCCATTCTGTTGTGGAGTTCTTGCTGCGCTGTATTGCCGAAGAATACCTTTGTTTGCACAGAATGAGTCAAAGATCTGATTTCGAAATTCAGTTCCGTTATCACTTCTGATTGCCTTGACTTTCTTGCTTCTTGAGCTTTCCACTGACAGAATGATATTTTGTAGAGCTTCAGACGTTTCGCTCTTGTGCTTCAAGAATCTGACCCAAGAGTACCTGGAATAATCATCAGTCACAACAAGACAGTAAGTTCTCTTTCCCAAACTTGGTACACTAATAGGTCCAAATAAATCAGTGTGGAGCAATTCTAAGGGACTTGAAATAGAATTCTCCAATTTGGGCTTATGTGGCTTCTTGTGTTGTTTTCCTTTAGCACATGAAAGACATTTTTCAACAACAGAAAAATCTTTGTATGGAAGACCTCGGACCAAATTGTTTTTAACAAGGTTGTTTAGAATTTTGAAGTTTATGTGTCCTAGACGTCTATGCCACAAGAAGCACTCAGAAACAGATGCCTTTGAAAGTAAACAAGTCATGGAGGAATTGAGAGATGCAGTTGAGGTCAAATTCAGCAAGTATGTGTCATTGATGCGAGGCGCACGCATCGCCACCATCTCTTCGGGCACAGAAAATTCAGGCTTGAGGAACAGGCATTCATTTGCTTTGAACAATACTGGAATATTCTTGTCGCAGATTTGTGATACGCTCAGAAGATTAAACTTTAATTCGGGTACATGATTGACGTGTTCCAGAGTAAGAGACCCAGTTGACACGTCTCCTTGTCCAACCATCTTACCACCCTTTTTATTTCCTGCAAAAGACACGAATCCACCATCCAAGATTCTATAATTTGTGAGCAGGTCTTTCATCCCTGTCATATGCCGAGAGCATCCCGAATCAATATGCCAGTAACTGTTCTTCGGGAGTGCCTGGCAATACAAAACGAGAAATTACTTAATAACTGGTACCCAGACTTTTGCATTACCAGGATTTGTGACTTTCTGTTTTCCCCCAAAGAATTGTTTTACAAAGCTGGTTACCTTGTGTCCAAAGGATCTATCATGGTTTGTTCGATTTAATTTTTCTTTGCAATTTTTAACAACATGATCATCCTTACCACATCTGAAACAGTGAGACCTGTGACTTGTGCAAGAGGAGGTTTCTGAAGTACTTTCCTCCTCAGAATCTGATGTTCTATAATCAGAGTCACTGTTGGTTTCAAAATCCACTTTTGTTTTATCTTTTGAAATCCTTGGATTATTGTTTTTCAAAAATGATTCCTTCTTTCGAGAAATATGTTTTTCTGTAGGTTCTGAAATTCGTATTGGTGTAAAAGAAGGAATTGGATTAGAAAGAAATTTGTTGAATCGATTTTGAGATGTACTAGCATGACAAGGAACATTTTCATTTGAAACAAATCTTTCTTGACTAACAGACACGGACTCTTCACTACTGCTATCTAAATTAGAACTACTGCTAGCTACGCTACTGTCTGAACTAGACTTCTTGGAATTCGAACCACTACTTGAAACAGACTCCTTAGAATTTAGACTACCGCATCCAAGCCCACTTGTGTTACCGTATCCATTATCATAATCCTCCCTGATCTCCTTATGGTTCACTCCTTCTAGACCTGCATGCAGACTGTTAGCATCACTAGGAATTAAATCATTTAAGGGATGAGGTTTCGGAGTAGGTGAATAACAATGCGTGCTAGGAGGAGGATAAACCTTAGGAAACACATTCCCATTGTTCTCCATGCCTATTCCGGTTTTTATTTTAGCTCCTCGTTGTTTAACGAGCATCTCTTCAACTTTCATTTGTGAAACGGTCCATCTATCTAACTTGGTCTGAAGTTGAGAGGTTTCAAATTGGGCTAATGTGACTCTTTCAGAAAGCATGTTTATTTCAACATTTTTTGCAAGAAGAGTTTGTTTTAAATGTTCATTTTCATGCATTGCCTCATTTAATTTCACAAAATATTTTGCTTCATTTTCTTTTAATTGGGTGTTCATGATTTTTAATTCGTTGTTGGTATCAATCAACAATCGATTGGCCTTGTAGATGCCGAGCAAACGAATTCTACAAGGATGTGAGCACATATCTTGAACAGATTCATATGAGAGATCCATTATAACCTTTTCTGCAGCCAGGGCCTTTTCACATGTGCATGCTGGTGTGCTTGCAGTTTTCTCATTCACCTTATTCTCAGCTTCTTCCTTCTGACAACTGTTAACTGTGTGCTCATTGCTTTGTTCCTGAATTTGAGCTGCAAGAGCTTGATTGATGGCTTCCTCGGTTTCAGAGACCTCCAAACTCCAGTCGAAGTTAGTCAGAAGAGCCACTTCTTTGGTTGGCTTGGCTTCTGCTTTGTCAGTGATAGGAATGGCACGAGTTGCTGGCTCAGAGGTTGGTTCAGTGACAATTGGACTTGGGCATTCCCTTTTGAAGTGGCCGAGTTGCTTACAGTTGTAGCATCTGAGCTTAGCCTTGTCAAAACCGACTCTTCCATTTTGATTCTTGAAGGTGTTTCTCCCAGTGCGTTCGAAGAATTTTCTAGCTCGAACAGTTAACATGGCCATTTGCCATTTCAGGTCAGTTTCTTCTAAATCATCTGGATCAACTTGGTACATGTCCTCAGCAGTCAGAGTTGAACCTTGAAGTTCTCCAGCAGCGAAAGCTTGATAGCTGTTAGTGAACAATGAGAACAATCCCATGTATTCAGGTGAAATCTGGGATGTTTGCTGATTAGTGGCGGAAGCAGATGCAGTTGAGGATGACCCAGATCCAAGATGTGACGATTGAAGTTGAGAGAAAGCTCCTTTGGGTGTGACGGTTGAGATGAAAGCAGAATTTGGAGAGTAAACTTTAGTTGGACCCATGGTTTGATTGTATTCTCTCCTTTGCACATCCAACTCAAAGGATTTAAGCTTGTTAATAACATCCATGAGCTTGTAGTCGGGAAAACTTCTTTCTTGTTTTTGCATGCGAACCTGAATGCTCCACTCGGGAGGAAGAGCATCCAGCAGCTTCTTGATTTGTTCTGAGTTTGTGAGTTTCGCATCATATTTCTTCAGATTGCTTGATACAGTTAGGAAGCGATTGGTCAAATCCACTAGCTTTTCATTCTTCATGCTTGTGAATGAATTGAATTCTTTGGTGGCTTGGGCTTCCTTGTCCTTCACCAGGTCTTCATTGCCATCATAGAACTCACAGAGAGCGTCAAACAAACTTTTTGCGTCAGTGTGCTCAGCAAAACGGTTGTAGATTTCTTGTGACAGGCATAGAGAAAGGGCACCGAGAGCCTTTTGATCACGATCAATGAGTTTCAAGTCCTTCTCAGAGAATGAAGACGGAGTATTGTTGATCTGTGTTACTTCACCAGTAGTAGTTGTAGGAACGTGAGGTCCGTTGACAATTGACAACCATTGATTATAGTCGGTGTACAAGAAGAACGATTTGAGACATCGTTTCCAATCCTCAAAATTGTCGCCATTGATCAGCCTTGGAGGTCTGTTTGGAGCAATACTCTCAGTGTCACCAGCATTTGTACCTGACGCCATCTTAAATCAGCATGAAATAAGAAAGACAAAGAACAAACCAAGAACAAGACAAAGTGATTAGTTTCGCTGGGAGATATAGTTTCGCCAGCAATTTCGCTCGGAAATCCTGAACAGGTGAACAATTTCGCTGGATTTTATAATTTCGCCAGCAATTTCGCTTGACAATACTGAAACAGTTCAGCAATTTCGCCAACTAGTTTCGCTGTATGCACGGGCAGTACTTTCGCTCGGAAATACCCGATGACACACAGTTTCGCTAGCTAGTTTCGCTGGAAACTGGTTTGAACTTTCGTTCAAGAAAAATGACAATAGTTTCGCTTCTCGATGTTCGGCGAAAGAATAGTTTCGCTCGGTGATGACAGTTTCGCTCGGTTATAATTCGGCGAAATTGCCAAATGGCTTGATAGTTTCGCTGTTTGAAGGCACAGTTTCGCTGAATAAACAACAGTTTCGCCCAGAACAGAAAACCCTCTTTTTGAAAAATAAATGATCAGAAATCAACCCAAATCACTATGGGTTAATGATCGGTTGATTGCCTAGTGTTTAAGACATCAAAACACACAATATTCAATCAATTTCCAGTCCAAAACAAGCAGATTTCAGAATCAAATAGACTTTTCAAAATTTTACCCAAAAACACTCAAAAACACCAAAATCAAGAGCACAAAGGCTCTGATACCATATTGTTGGTCCTCACTGATCTTTATCAGTGCAAATAATGATGTTTTTGAGAAGAAAACCAAACAAACAACAAGATATGTGATTTCCAATGACTAAAATGGTTTTCTAGCCATGAACAATCTCAATATGAACCAAAGGATGGATAAGGAATGATAAACAAGCTACAATATACTGAAATAAGCTCCTAGCCGTCACCAAAACTCACCAAAAGACGATTTCTTGTATTAGGGTTCACAATGATTGAGAAGGTTACAAATGGCTGCACAAGGCTGCGCATATATAATGAATTCCTCCCTACATTGATCTTCAATCAACCACCGGTTCGGCAGTACCAACAGGATAATCAACCGCCCCAGGTGGTTCCACAATTTAATGGAAATTATCGTAATAGGGACCGCCTCGAGATCATAGATGGTGTTCCAAGGATTCAAAGGCAAACACCGACCTGAGGGATCGGGAGTCATTTCAAGCCGTTATGCCGAGTTTGTCTTTAGTGGTGACTCCTATAGGACGATATGGGAGATTATTTGAAGTTCGGTCACAATATTTGAACTACCTACTAGAGTTCTTTGGGAAGAAACATGAGGAGCCCTACTTACACATTTCAGCATTCGAGTCAATGAGCGGGATGATTAGAGGATTAGGATTCACGCCAAACGAGGAAAACTTATGTTATTTCAATATACACTAAAAGATCGTGCTCGTGTTTGGTTTGAAAGTTTACCGGTGGGAAGCATTTATACGTGGCAAGAGATGCAAGAGGCTTTCTTGGAAGAGTACTATCCAATGAGCAAAACAACCGAAGCAAAGTAAACCATTAAATCATTCCAGCAACATTCGGGAGAGCCTTTTCACGAGGCGTTTAGAAGATTTAAAGCATTTGCACAGAAAGTGCCCACAACATGGTATAGAGACTTGGGATTTGATCAAATACTTATACGACGGGTTGCTTCCAGAAGATATTAGAGACTTAAATTCAATGAGCAACGGTACGTTCTTAACTAATTCCGAAGAGGTTGATTAGGGGAACCTAGAAAAAATGAGTGCAACATCAAAAAGGTTAGCTCAATCGAGTAGACGATCAAGATCTCAGGTGAAAGCAGTGGACTATGAGGATGAAGAAAAAATAGAAAAATTAAGACTTGACCGGTATCATTTGGGTAACGTTCGTTACTCAAATGTTTATGTGGACCCTTATGCATGTTGTCTTATGTTTTAATAGGACTTTACTTGCTAGTTGCCACTCGGCAATTCATCATTTCCACTGAATCAAGTGAGTTTCATGGCCCCTTTTCTTTACAACTGTTTTACACTTATGGGGGAGAAATCATGAACTGATAAACTGTTTTAACTTAATGTTATGATTACTGTTAGCCGTTTGACTATCTGTTCCCTTACTGATTGCCCAACTGGTACTTTATCGTTATAAACGTTAGTACAACTGAATCCCACCATTAGTTGATTTCAATTAGTTCTGATCGAAACGATAACTAGTGAATAGATCTATTTGGGTTGACAACCCTGTCCAGATTGGTAGCTCCAATCCTGACTTCGTATATTGTCAAGGGGTACATGTCAGTTATTCTTGCCTGTTCGGTATCTCTCGGGCGAGGATACCATGGGTGGGTAAACCGTTAGTATTTGAAATCAAGGTTCAGGTGAGATCATACAACTACAACAGTAAGCCAATATAACATTCTGAGTTTCCTGAAAACTGTTTTACAATCTTACTATCGAGTCCTAAACCTGTGAACCTCACCAACTTTATGTTGACCTTTTAAACTCATGATTTTCTCAGGTAACTAAGCTGATCATGGAAGCCGTGCAAATGGGACTTCGCCTTTATATTCGGACCTGCTTCGTTGGAGTCCTAGTCCCAATCTATCCTAAATAACTACTTTATGTTTTTCAATAATGAAACTTGACTTTTAAAGTTCAAATGTAAGACAATATCGTTTATCACTATTTCCGCTGCAACAATTAATGATATTATGTTTTAATTAACGGTTGAATTTAGTAGTAGTTGTTCTGTATATCTGTGACTATGATTCCATCTCGCTCACACCCAATCATTTGTCCGGGGTGTGACACGGTGACCCGTTAGGTTTTGATTCGGTTGAGCTAAAGGATGCTAAAAACGGGCACAAACCATGAGAGAAGGTAACGAGGTCGAAAGCTCGAACAGGTTGTGAAGCAAAAGCTGATAGGAAATATGAAGATGGTCGAGGTGCAGTTAAAATGAAGGATGAGGACAATTGTAAAGTTAGTGGATGGACTCGAAATGGTGAGTTCGATTTTACTAAGAATCTATTCACTGAGCTGAAAATTGGAGAGAATCATGTTTTTAAACCTCCATGAGGGAGTTGGGTCTGGCTGAAGACCTAATACTTAGCGCTTTCTGGGAGGCAACCCAACGGTAAGTTTGTGTTTTTATTTATTTTTCACTTTTTATGTGTTTTGTGTTTTTTCAGGATTCAGATCAGTTTTTGGAGTCGTGGATTGAGCAAAATGAAGTGTTCCAGGTATGTTTAGGGTTAAATATGAATTGGAATAGGTTGTGGTAAGAAATTTAGAGGTTTTGACAGAGAATATAAAAATTTCTAAGTGTCTAGAAATCAAAAAACTTTCTGTCAAAAAGAGGGCAGGGCGGTACACCCTAGTTCTTCACAAACCTGGGTGGTACGCCTAGGAGTGGCTGCCAGAGTTTTTTTTTTTTCCTTATCTCCGATCACCGATACATTTCCTATTCTCATTTCTTTTTATTTATTATTTATTTCTCATTTATTTTTGTTGTTTCTTTGTTCACATTGAGGGCAATGTTGAACTCAAGTGTGTGGAGAGGAATAACGCGTTTTGTGTTTTTATTTTTGTGTTCGTGTTTTTATTTTCTGTGTGTGTTTAACAAAAAAAAAAGAAAAAAAAATTTAAAAAATGTCTCTGTATTAACTTGCAAAATCATGGAAAGTGATAGTTACAATCGGGAATTGGTTTTGAAAAAGAAAAAATAAAAAAAAAAACTAAATAAAGTTGGAAAACATAACGAATCTGTGATGTGTCAGTAGGCCCAACTGACTTAGGAAAAACTTAAAAATCTCATTGTGTTTATTGTTGTATAAATATATAATTAAATCAGTCTGCTAGTGAGTTCCCATTTTAGGGGTGATAGGGAAATTGAAACTGATGATTAGGAGGAAAAAGATCACTTTAAGTTAGAAATACATATGTCCTTAGAATAACCTGGCATATTATGATCTTTTTGCGAAAGAAAATCTGAGAAATAATGGCGCCCTATATTTCCATCTTTGAGCATATTAGTTAATAAAAGTGATTAATAACTATAGGAGTGAAGGGACAAAATACTCATGTACAAACTGATGATAGTATCCCGTGCCAGCGTGCCTCTGATGATGTCCAGGAATTTCCGGGCAAAATACTCACGTACGATTTTGGGGATAGCATTTCGCAAAAGAGTGCCTCTAATGATGCTTGTTGGTAATTTAAAAAAAATGAAAAGAAAATGAAAATAAAATGAAAAAATGAAAAAGAAAAAACAAGAAAAAGAAAAAAGATAGTTATATTAGAAAATAAAAACTCAAAAACCTTCATTATCTATCAAATCTATTATTCTTCGAACATTTGAGTATCTGATTTAAAGGAGGGTGGGGAAAATTTGTAAATATAATCTTAAATACACTTTACTTTGACTGAATTTGATTCGGGAGTAGGTTGAACTTGAGCTTACTAAATGTGGACACATAGGCAGATTGATACATTATATTCGGTAAATTATATAAACACTTTGGGGGCTAAACAAAAGGTCAGTGGTTGGGTTTAGTCGAACATAAATACCGACAATTGCGGTTAGCGTATGAATACATAAATTAAAAAAATAAAAATTGTTTTGAAGCTTTATTCCTGATCAGGGGCGAAGCTTGACCAAAAAGTCTGCGCGGGCCGAAATTTAAGGGTAAAAAAAATTAGGTTATCGCTAGGTTTAATAAATGGGTTGTATGTTCGGATCGGGTATTCGGGTCGGATATTCGGTTCGGGTTGGGTCACACAACAAAAAACAAAAATATCTATCTGTTTTGATTTATTAAAATAACTGTTATTTCGCATAACAAAAAAACCAAACGATGCGAGAGAAAGGAATATTACCTGGAAACATGATTACAACTCAGCCCGACGACCTTTAAGATTTTTGAATTCATCGATTATGCAATCCTGATCAAACTTTTCGGCAATTTCTCTTTCTACGTTAATCACCAGACTGTTTGCGAGATACTCATCTGACATCTTATTGCGTAGACGATTCTTTATTCTTTTCATTGCTGAAAATCCTCGCTCTGTTGTTGCAGTAGAAACTGGAAGGGTCAAGATTAGCCGAACCACTCTATCAAGCAAAAAGTACGTCTCACGTTTCTGAGTTTTCACGAGACTTCTGCACAGATCTGAAATAGCTGATATACCACTAAGCCTTGGATTTTGAGCTTTATCCACATTAAATAATCTCAACTGATGTCTTAACTGAATCCTTTCTTGCTCATTAAAATCTTGAGAATAATATTTCTCAACAAGAAGACAAATCTGGTCAACATCTATCTCTTTTGAAGCCAAACTAGAACTAAGAGATAACAACTCCATCGACTGATCACTGAATCTACTATTCAACTCATCCAAATGTTTGTCTAATGTGGCTATAAACAAATCTACTCGATAATAATGCTCAAATGTAACATGAAGATCTTTTTTACGAGGCCGATACCGAGTAGAAATATATTGAGCATTCATGTCCGGCATTTGTATTTTATGCCTCTTACAAAAGTAAGTAACTTCATCAAGAAAAGAATCCCATCCCTCGTTTCTTATATTATTTAGACTAACCTTTGTTGAAGAAACTAAATCCATAGCATTAAGGATATCTTGGGATTTCTTTTGGAGTTCTAGAGAAAGTGATTCGGTTTCTCCCATTACCTCTTTTATCAAGTGAAGAATAAAGACAAACTCATAAGATTGTATCATATTGTAAGCTACATCAGCATCTGCACGTTGAGTGGAAGTAGCATGATCTATGTCATCCATTATTCCCTCGAGGACAAGATTAGTGGCAGCAAACATATCTATCAGACTGACCACGGAGTCATAATGAGAACCCCAACGAGTATCACCAGCTCTTCTTAATGTCCCAACTTGATTCAGCCCTTTTCCCGAACTGATTTCACCCAATTCTAATAACTTTCTAATCTCGTCAGACTTTTGCTTTTCTAACTCATCATGACGCTTACTCGAACCACAAACCACATTAATTACAAAAACTAGATTTGTAAAGAACTGGTTTACTGGAATAACATCCTTTGCAGCACCAACCAATGCAAGTTGTAACCTGTGAGCATAAGAGTATTTTAGTAATTTAATTAAATAGAAAAAAGAAAGAAAAATAAACAAGTAATCACCTGTGCGCAAAGCAATGAACATAATACGCAGAAGCACATTCACTACGAACAAGAGCCTGCAATCCGTTCCATTCCCCTCTCATATTGCTAGCACCATCATATCCTTGACCACAGATTTTATAAACATCAAACTGATATTGCAATAATACTTTCCATAAACTACTTTTGAGGGTTGCTGATAAAGTATCCTTGACATGAACCAAATCCAATAATCTTTCTTGTATAATCCCTTCTGCATCAATAAACCTCAAAACTATGGCCATCTGCTCATTTTTCGCTTCATCTCGGGACTCATCAACCATAACACAATAGTATGAATCTCCCACTTCACTACGAATATACTTGCGAACCTTAATGGCAATAATACGAAGAATCTCTTTTTGAATTTCACTAGAAGTATATTTTGCATTGTAAGGAGCATTCCCTAATATAATTTTTGAAAGTTCATCACTATAAGAACCTAGAAGTTCTAGTAGCTCAAGAAAGTTACCTCTGTTTTTTGAGCTTGTAGATTCATCATGTCCTCTTAAAGCACACGCTTGAAATGTCAACCAACGAACTACATCAACACTAGCTTTTAGCCTTAAACGGTTCTTCTTTCTTTGCTCCTCATCTTGTTTCAGTAAAATATTTTCAATGTGTGCTTCTTGGTTCATCAAGTTTTCACTATATACCAAAGCATTTTTATGTTGTTTAGTAGAAAGGTGTTTCAAGAAAGCACACTTTTTCCCACCAACTCTTTTCCAACTATCAAATCCTTTAAGAGTGAAAGCATCATGACCGTGAGTAACACTAGGTTTATCACTAAAGAGATAACAAAGAAAACAATAAGCAGAATGTGTTGTTGGAGAATATTCTAACCAATTTTTATAAATACCAAACCATCCATATTGAAACCTCCGGGTATGCTCTTCTGTACCTTTATTTTCGTATTCTTCAAGTTCTATTTGGTAAGGACCTAAAGAAGTAAGATAAGCTCGTCTAACTTCTTCTTTTAAATTAGCCGGATGCTCCCACATTGGTTTTCGTTTTGCCGGATCTCTTTCGAGCTTGTTAGGATCCACTTCAATAACCGAAGGCTCTTGTTGATTTTCATTAACCGGATGCTCTTGCTGGGGTTGTACTTCTTGTTCTTGAGGTTGTGACTCACTTGTCGTAGTTTTTTGCCTTTTACTATTTTCATTCTCATTGTGAGTTTCTAGATCCTTTCTTTTGAAAAAAGAATCAATGGTCTTTGGCTTTCTCATTATATCTATAAAAAAAAGTTACACAATTACAACAAGCTTAACAATCAATTTAACAATTTAGAGCCAAAAAAAAAAAATCAATTTCACAAAAATCAAACAGTTTGACATAGAGTCTAAAATGGATCAAATTTATCCATTAGACTTTCTTAATTCTCATCTACAATACTACATCAAATTCATGGATCCATTTATCCATTAGACTTACAGTAATACAGTTTTTTATTTCAAAGGATTAAGGTTCTATTTTGCATTGTAATATCCCTTGTAATATCCAAATTCCAAAACCTATGTGTCCACCAATCTTGGAAATTTGGACTATTTGCCACCAGTCACCGTATAACTTTATAACGAATAAACAATCTTTAATGGGTTATATGACAAAAGTCCTTAATGGGTTCCTCTTTTGACTTATAGTGGAAGTCAATCAGAAACTTAGAAAGTAATAGAAACTGTGTTCTTCATCAATTCATCAATCATCATTTATCAACTTCTTCATCAATCATCATCTATCAACTGAATCTAAAGAAATTATAGAAATAAAGAACCACAATTGACAATCCACACCTGAAAGAATAACAAATTAAAGAGGGGCCGGAGAATAATAAAAGAGGGGCGGAACTGTAGTCTGCAGCAGCGATGAGAGCCTAAGAGGTCGCCGGGTTCGCTGGACGCTGCCGGAGGAGAGCTCGCCGGCCGGAGGAGAGGTCGCCGGCCGGAGGAGCAGTCGCCGGTGAGGACGTCGGACGTGAATCACTGAATCGCCGATGGGATTTTAGAAGGGAACGGAGCGGGTGTTTTGAGGCGTAATTGTGAATTGGGATTTGGGAACAACGTTGTTTTAGGTTAAAAATAATTGTTTTAGGTTAAAAAAAAGGATCGCTTAAAAAAAATCAAGGGAAAATGCAACAAAAAATAATGCAGCTCCTTAGATTCGAACTTAAGTCTTTGTGTAAGAATCATAGCGCCATATACCAGTTGAGCTGTAAAGTTTTAGTTAACTATATTAACTTCTTATGAATATATAGACTGGGCCAGACTAAGCATATAAAAAAAATCGAACCGAACACATATAAATTCCCACTTCTAAGCGAAAAAATAGGACGGGCCGGGGCCCGGCCTGGCCCCCATTAAAATTCGCCCCTGTTCCTGATTATGGTTCCGTGGCAGTTTTTCCGGAACGAAAAAAGATAAGTGTGGAGATATGATGAGAGAATATTTTATAACGCTTTTATATATTCAATTCTATATTTTTACTAGTTATAATATATTAATTCTCATCATATTTCCTATGGGTTGTGTTTCATGTGATTGGAGCTAAAAAGTTATAAATGTGACGGTTTAAGCGGATTTTGAATAATTAGTGTGTTGAGTGTGAATGGGCTTAAGTGTTATAATTAACTGGAGTTCGAGTTATAATATGTTAATGAGCTAAGCGATATGGTTTTGTTAAATACTAATTATATATATAACATTAGGAGTTTAGAAGACATAGTAAACTTTTTACTTTTCATACTTTGGCCACGAAAGTTTATTACTTTGACAATTTCTACCCCTTAACTTTTACACTTTATTTTTCTTTTTTTACTTTTCATACTTTGGCCACGAAAGCTTATTACTTTGACTATTTCTACCCCCTAACTTTTACACTTTATTTTTCTTTAATTTTTTTAAGGAATAGTAAACTTTAGGTTTCATAGTTTGGTCACATATGTTTCATACTTTTACATTTTCTACCCTTTAAGTTTTAAACTTCTTTTTATCTTAAGTTTTTGTCTTATACTTTGGCTACAAAATTTTCACAATTTAACGTTTTCCTATTTTCATTTTCACATATATTTCATATTTTTACGTTTTTTCCACTCTAACTTTTAAATTTTTTTTATAGAAGTTTTTTGGTCTTTTACTTTAGCCACGAAACTTTTACAATATTAGGTTTTTCTACTTTCATTTTTAGTATATTTTTAGAGTTTCGACTTTAACCATGACTTTTTTATAGTTTTATTAGACTTTTATGTTTATACCCCTTCACTTTTCTACTTTCGTTTTTATAGTTTTTTTTTTATAATTTTATACTTTCACCACGAAACTTTTAGACTTTTACGTTTTATACCCCTTAACTTTTTTATTTTCACTTTTTATCAGACTTTTAGAATTTTCGACATTGGCCACAACTTTTTTATAGTTTTATACTTCAACCACATTAAAATTTTTCTTACTTCAACTGACGGGTAAATGGGTGGCCCGCCGCAAAGCGTGGGTGGGTCACCTTCTTGTTATTATTTAATAAGAATATTATAAAAGTCATAGGCATGTAATTAAATTATGGTGCTTCATGAAATTATATAAAAGAATTTTGTGTGTATTTGTGTATGTGGGTGCAGGTAACTGACAAAAGGCAATGGAAAGTTTCAATCATTATGTTTGAATTAAAAGATGGCAATTGTTGGAAGGAATATCACGTGAGGAGTGCATCCGGTCAAATTAAATCTGCATAATGAGAACACAAAGTCAAAAGCAAAAAAGAATCCGGAAGTTAAAACTAGGGCGGTACGCCCAAACAGTTCCATTTTAGGGCGGTACGCCCCAGACTTAAGTGGACAGGTTTTTATTTTTTTATCTTCTAAACATATTTAATGGGTGTTTAGGCTTTTGTTCGAACCCTAATCATTCCCAGCCGTTTTTGGGGTGAGGATTACGGACTTTAAACTT
Source organism: Deinandra increscens subsp. villosa (assembly GCA_039602395.1). Lineage (NCBI taxonomy): Eukaryota > Viridiplantae > Streptophyta > Magnoliopsida > Asterales > Asteraceae > Deinandra > Deinandra increscens. Next base: position 47,433 of record JBCNJP010007778.1, read on the forward strand.
GTTTAGAGGTTATTTGAAGATTTTAATCAGTCGGTAATTGTTTTCTCATACAATCTTTAGTTTCATTCATGTTTGTTTCGTTAGCCATGTCTGGCTAATTTTCTTTAGCTGCTTTTGGTGAATGGTTGTGTGGATTCGTTTTTTTGTTCCTAACTATTAGTTGTTCCGATTTTCCTTGCAACCGTCGAGCATCCGCATGCTGAATTTATTTGATTAACTAGTAAACTAGGTCTAGTGGTCCACTGTCATGTTTCAGCCTTTCTTTACGGTAGAAACTAAGCATCCCATTAGGAACTTAGGTTATTAGGACAATTAGGCAATTGGGGATCATGTCTATGTGATATTAACAACTAATTAGGTTTTGCCCAGATCGGTAGCCAACCAGAATCCAAAAGTAGTTAACTTTTTCTCATTAGTAATCAGTTTAGTAATTCTCAGTAATCAAAATTTTAGCTTTAGTAATTTCTAATCAATCAAATCATTCAACAACATCCAAGAGGCAATCTAGGTAAATTTAGGTAATTTAATAGTTAGTTGTTAATTTCTAATCAATTAGTCTAATTCCACATATTCCTTGGTTCAATAACCCTAGCTTACCACTACTACAAATCAATTTGAGTTGGGGATTTGTAACGATCTCGATAGCCTTTATCAATTTCTCTCGTGTGTACGCGGTCAGTCGTAACCAAAACCAAGTCCACAAACGCACAGCTCTCGCGTGTACGAAGTTACAGAATTTTACCAAGCCAAAGTCCCAAATCTATACCCCTAAACTGCTCTTGCATGAATAACGTATTATTTATATAGACATAAAAATATGAATGTATCACTTTCCATGGGGTTAAGGTTTCATCTTTATATGTTGCCACAATCCCTACTCGGGTGTCCCTTGTGACATCCATCACTTTTGTAAGGAATATTGCGCTTGGAAGATTTCCAGCTGAATGCCAATTTTGTTATGTTCCGGCTGAAGTTGAG
>JBCNJP010007779.1:0-19583 GCA_039602395.1 Deinandra increscens subsp. villosa
TCCACCGTCTATCTTCTTCTGATTTCACCATCATCATCGTTATGTGCATCCATGGTTACCCTTGACGATAACACCAGCTTTTGATTTCACCATTTCAAGCCCTAGTCGTTACCAAGACCACAGAAACCCTAGCCGGGTTGAGAGAGGGAGAAAAACCACCGTGGTCGAGAAGTTTCTGGTGCATCATCGTCTTCTATTTAGCTTCCGTTCTTGATCTTCGCTTTCATCCTCCTGTTTTGTTGTGTGCCTTCGTTTGGAACCCTAACCATTCGATTTCAGGTACGTTTTAGCTCCCCCCCCCCCAAAAGACGGCGTTGTTTTAGTTCATCGATTTTCTTGGGCAGCAGGGATTGGAGATTGTGCGTCCTAAACTGTCTAGATAAACCATTTAAGGCTGAATTTCAAGTCAAAATTGGAAAGAAGGATGCTAGATCAATCGATGAGGGTGCATGTCTTACTCGCTACACCGACTGAAAGGTATTGTTACATAAATATAACCATAGCGAAAACAATACCATTTGTACAGTCATGTTCTCCTCACTATTTGTTCACGCCCCTCTTCCACAACTATAGAAATTGTGGATTTACTATAGCAGCTTCGTTTAATCTCTTTTTTCTGGTTGGTTTAGGTTTGTGTGTAGTTTTCATAGCGCATAGGAGTGTAACGATGCTAAGTTGTTTCTGATTGATTTGATTTTGTAGTTTGTGTTGGTGTTTTTGGGTAATGTTCATGCCTAATAACCCCAATGTATGTTCATTTCATAATTTTATACGAATTGCTCTTTACGTTTGATTATATGTTGGATTTAGTATAACAGGAGCTCTATGGTCATTTCTTTCATTTTTCTCAGGTATTTGTACTTACAAGGACCATTGTGTGTTTTTTAGGATGTGAATTAAGGCAAAGGTGTTCGAATTTGTTAAAGGCTGTGAATTGAGGAAAAGGTAATATAGATCACATTATCTTGAAGAAGATGCATTCTTTGATGTTTTAATTATGTTTTGTGTGAGGAAGATGCATTGTTTGATAGAGGGGGCTGATGAATTTGGTTATAGGTTTTTGAAGCCTTGATGTGAACATGAGTGATGCCATGTTATCATTATTGTTAAGCTTCAACTGAGACTATGTTAGAGCATAATCCTATGTTATAGGGTGTCTCGTTTGTTGTATCTAATCAAGAGCGTAATAGTGATTTTAGGGTTCAACGAACCATGCCACAAACAAATGGTTCATGGACATCGAACCATTGGTTCGCTGGTTGCTTGGTTCGCCGGACAATCTAGCACTATAAATAGTGTTGACTTGTTAAGACTCAATAGTTTAGAGTAAGAGTTGTTCATTATGAGTCTTCTGTGTGTGTGAGTTCTAGAGAGAGAAACAGAGAGTTTTGCTTGTAATCTTCAAGTGATTAATAAGACAAACTCTTATTTACTTTCTTATTTCACTAGAATTGATTGATTCACTAGCGGTAAGATCCTCCCAGGTCCTTACAAGTGGTATCAGAGCAAATCCAGGTTGCTCTGCTGGTTTGAATTGGTCAAATTAATTTCTAATGAGAGAAATTCGGGTTTTCTTCATTTTTCTCAATTCTGAGTGTTTCTGGTGTCAAACTTGATTTCTAATCATTCTTAGTGTGTTTTTCTTGAGTTTTGCTACAAATCACTATTTAAAACCATCAATTTTATGAAAATCATAAAATTTTAGTTTGGTTCGCCGGAAGAATGTCATGGTTCGCCGGATGAGTGTTTTGGTCCGTTGAATGCATTTTAACTGTTGATCCGCTGAATTTTGGTTCGCTGGTTACATTTAGTGTTTGGCTTGCCCATGCAATCTTCAACATCGGTTTGGAGCGGTTACTAGTTGGTCCGGAGCAGTTACACTGAACCATTGGTCCGCTGAAACATTGGTTTGCTAAAATATTGGTCCGTTGAACATTGTCAGTTCGCCCAAGTCATCGGTTCGCTGGTACTTCGGTTTGCCAAAGGTTTTCGGTTCGCTGAAGGTTTATTCGGTTCGTCCAAAGGATTTTGGTTCACAAGTTAACTTGTGTTGACTTCTTCGGTTCGTTGGTTTGTTTCTGGTTCGGAGAAAATTAATCTGGTTCGTTGGACAGAACTTCAAGAAATTCAACATGTCTGGTTATCATGCATTTGCTGCTATGCAAAAACGCAATGCAAAGATTGATCAATTATGTGACATTCTGGCCCTTTAGGTGGGTCCCGAGCCTTAGAAACTGATAAAAACTGATAAACCGGCAAACCGGGAGATGTGTATATAGGATTAGTATGCCAATTAAGGTATTAGAAGAGTCTAGTAGCCTTAAAACACTTCATAAACATGAAACACAAGTTGGAGTCTCGAAACATTGGTGATAAACTGAAAACTGCTATGTGTCGTGAATTACGGGCAAATTGATACGTGAATTTAATTGCGTAATTATAAATTGTTATGTGACATATTGATACTTGATTTTATTGGATTCAATGCAAATAAAAACAATGGTAAATAGAGGAAAAGGCAAATCATTGAAAACCGTGACTAAAACATAAAAACGTGTAAAGTCAACAAAAGTCAAAGGGGTTGCCAGACGGAGGCTCTAGGCATATCGCCTAGAGCAACCAGCTGTCCCAAGTGATACGCTTGGAACTGAATTTTCAGTAAACCCTAATTTTCTCCTATTTAAGCACCATTAGCCACCACCACCTCATTTCATCAGTTCTAAACGACCTAGAATGTCATTCTCTGCTATTTTTGTGCTCCTCCATCAAGATCCAACCTTTAATTGTAATTTCCTTTGAAGATTCAAGTCCCGTTTCATCCTTGTTTCACTGTAGATCACTGGTATGTGTTTCTTGCTTGATTTCTTGTTAGAAACTTCAAGCTTTAATCTTTATTTCCAGATCTAGGGTGATATGATGATGATATGATGATGATATGAAGCTCTCATGCATAGATCTAGGGTTCTTAACTGAAAACAACTAAAACACATGGAAACCGACTCAAAATTGACTCAAATACATAACAAAAGACTTAGGAAAATCGGATGTGTTTACAACACATCAGCAGTATCGGAACTAGTTTCTGAACAAAAATCTTCTTGTTGATCATGCGTAACTATCAATGCAGATGAATCATACCCAAACTGTTGACCCCAATCATATACACCATCATTTTGAGCAATCAAAGCAGTGGTCTTACTTGTGTTACTAGTAGATGGTTGAGTAAAACCAGGCTTTGGTGATATAGGAACAACAGACTTATTTGCATGTGCCTGATGACAATCTTTAGCAAAATGTCCAAGTTGTGAACATTTATAACACTTTAATTTGGACTTGTCAAAACCCAACTTATCACCAGAAATATTCCTTCCATGCTTCTTAAAGAATCTTTTAGATCTTTGACACAACATAGCATATTGCCAAGATACATCCAATTCGGTTAGTTGATCATCATCAAGAGCATCAAGATCCTCACTGGTTAACTTTGCATCAGCAACATTTTTTAGAATCAATCCAAAGGATGATGAAATCAACGCAGAAATCATTTTGGCACAATCATCGGTTGATTCTGCTGAAAAAGCATTTTGACTTGAAAAATTTGGAATTGTAAAATTGCAACCTCTTGAAGAATTATTATCAGAATTTTCTGAAGCTCCAGCTATAAAAGCAACACTTGGTGCTGTATTCTGATTTGGCTTAGACTTTGCACTCATGCTTGCACTATTTTCACCATGATACAACTCAGGATGTTGCAAGGTAGCGGTTGACTTCTTTGAGTTTAACATTTCCATTTCTCGAGCATGAAGTTTTCCAGTAAGCTCGTGAAATGTCATTGCAGAATAATCCTTGTCATGAGTGAGTAACAAAACATAATTTTCCCACTTTTCAGGTAATGCTTCCATGATCTTTTCTTTTAAATCCGCATTAGATTTTTCAATTCTAACAACCTTCAATTCACTAATCAGATGTGAAAATCTTGAAACTAGAGCAGTTATGTTTTCATTGTCATAATTTTGAAAGTTATCAAATTCTTTGTTCAAGACTTTCTTTCGACTCTTCTTATAGTCAGCATTTCCTTCACATCTTGCGGATAAAGCATCCCACAATTGCTTAGATTTCTTGCAAGTACTAAATTAATGAAGCAATTCAGTAGGTAAAGCCATAGTAAGATAACCATAAACTTTCTTGTCAAGCTCATAACTTTTTCTTTCATCGCCATCGAAATCTTGAATCTCTTTAAGATCTCCATCTTCCATTGGTCTTTCATACAATTTTCGAATTGGAACCCATAAATCAATATCATTCGTGCTTATGTAAGCCGAAAATCGTTTCTTCCAATTTTGATAATCTTCAAGCTTTAACAATTTGGGAACTTTCTGACTTGTTCCAATTTCATTATCAAAATTCAGCATGATTTGCATGGCACTTTGCATTGCAGCAAACGCGTGAAATTCCGACATTGTTCGAAAAAGTAAGATTCTGTCGTCCGAACTCTCTCCGAACTAATATAGTTAGGCTCCGAACTCTGTCCGAACCTAAAAACAAACTCCGAAAGTTGTCCGAACTTCCTCCGAATCAAAATCAACAGACCGAACTCCTAATGACTCCGATCTAGCTCCGAACCCTCTCCGAACTTTGATTTAACTCCGAACCTTGACCAAAGTTCACCGAACTCTCACCGAAGACTGACCGAACTCCAAGTTCGGAGCAGTTACTCCGAGCCTGAATAGAGAACTCCGAACTTCGAACACATTTTCCGAAAACGCGCGAAAATGGACTGATTTTGACGAAACTCGATGCTGTGACTCAAAAAAACTGATAGAAAATGACTTATGCATAATTTTGACACCAAACACTCGATAGAATTGATGAACAACACGAAAACAAACTCAAGAAACTTCAAAAACGCTTCAAAAATCCAAATATAGCAACCACAGATCAGTAGAGTGAACCAGAAAGCTCTGATACCACTTGAAAATGCGTGAGCATCGGATCGTCTACTCGATCTAGCTAATCGGACATCGAAGCGTAATTAACCGATTGATTTATTGATCAGAGAAGAACAATTACAATCAGCAAACACCCAAAAATAGACACAGAGAATACACACTCAGAAACACACACTTAACAGAATTTGCACGCTCAGAATCACTCAGTTACAAAGACCAAACGTATATTTATACCAGCTGGCCGAGCTTCGGCCGAATCTCAGGTTCGGCCAGTCCGAACTTCAGGTTCGGACCTAGATCGGCCAGACCTAGATTGACTTGATCTTGATCTTGCTTGATACTTCACACGACGCACATATCAGGTATCAACATGAGTTAACCTTTAAAGAAACCCATTTAATCCAAGAAACACTCCAAGTGTCCTCCTGCAAAGTTTTGGACTCAATCAACTTTCGCAACACCCTAATCTCAAACTGTTCAAAATCATCGATTTGTATGCCCCATTTATCAAAATGTATGTTCAAACTACGGGCCTCAATCAAACTCAAAAGGAGATTGAATTGTACGTCATCGGCCGAAGGAAGACTTTCACAAACCCAATCCCAATGGCCCAATAGGAAAGCTTAAGATTTGGAAGTGAAATTTGATCTATCTCCTCGCCAAAAAGTTGCGCTTACATGTCTTCGGGCTCCTAGGGCTCAAGATTTTGCAACAGTTATCCCCATTGAAGGTTTGGGCCAACATATGTCGGTTGTGGAGTATCGAGCTATCATTAAGTATAAGCTTATGATCCATTCTTTCCCATGGATGAGCATTGCCTTGTTTGCCGCAATGTATGCTTGAATACATTTGGCGAGCATGCGGTTCATTGTAAGGAATTACCTGGGTTTAAAAACAAACATGATTGGGTTAGAGATGTTCTTAAGCGGGCGGGAATTTCTGCTAAAAGGGAGGCTCTGGTGAACTTCTTGACGGATCTGCTTGAAGTGAGGTTCATTTTACGGCTGGCTGATGTTCTTGGGTTTGGCTGGACAGGGGGAAACACGCTTGTGTGGACCTTATTGGAGTGTCACCCCATGTTGGGCTTAGGGACAATGAGTTTGTCGCGGGTCAAACTGCGTTGAAGGTGAAAATACGCAAAGTTGCTAAACATAAGAAATCTTGTTATCCAATCTGCTTTTAATACTTTTGGGTTCCTAACCCCGGAGGCGGATGAATTTTTAAATAGGGTTAACGAGTCGTACATAGTAATTTGTCATCCCTTAAGACTCAAAACTTTGTCTTCGATAGAATTAGTTTTGCTATTCAAAAAGAGTTCGTGACGCAACTTGTTGCATGTTTACCCGACACTTCATTATAATTATATTATTATTGAACTGTATTGATCCAAAACTTCCGAACAAAAAAATTTTTAAAAACAGAAAGGAGTCGTTATTCCTTGCAATTCGTTTGTCGACATTTTTAGAGCTCCCAAACCACACCAATTGTTCAATTGATCTAATCTAAAATTATTGACGTCATTATTCAATTGATCTAATCTAAAAGAGAAAAACAATATAAATAAATACAACTAAGGCTATGTGTAATGGTTAAAGCCCCATAAAGCCCCACAATGGGCATTATGCGCCATGTGGACGCTGACTGGGCAAGGGGCTTTATGGGGCTTTATGGTGTAGTGGATAAAGCCCCCCATAACGCCCCATAATCATTTCACTTCTCCCCTCTCTCGGCGTTACCTGGCTAACGCCCAAGAAATTTTTTTCGTCCATAACGCCCCATAACGCCTAAGCGTAGTGGGGCGGGGCGTTATAAGGGGCGTTATAGGGCGTTAAAGGGCCCAGTAACGCCCCATTACGAATAGCCTAAAAAAGAAACAAAAGACGTAGTAGTTCCTTCCCATCAATCGTTAGCCACAAAACCACTCACCATCGGCATTCGGCAGCAGCAGCCTAACCGCCGGTCGCCGTCTTCCTTCCTCCTCCCTTCAAACGCTATCCACCTTGCTAAACTAACCTTCCTCCCTTCAATTGGCCATGGCGGCAAGCCTCCCATGGCACCCCCTGCTCTCCTTAAAGAGCCAACGTTTCAATCCTTCCACCAACAAACGGTTTCTCAATTCCCCCCTACATACCTCAACTCGAGTGCAAGCATTTAGGCGCAGCGATTTTGATCAATTCTCGAAGCGAATGGCCTCCGGAGAAGCCTGGAGGGATGCCTGGCGCACCGCGAATAACGGTTTTGAGCAGCTTCTGTATGAGGCCAAGAAGACCGCCGAGCGAATCGACCGCCAGTATTCCGTTGGTCGCCGGATCTCCTCCGTCGCTCAATCGGCGTCTGACCGTGCCAGGGAGCTTGACCGTGATTACTTGATTACGCAGCGTTGGCGGACTTTTACTCTCGATTTCGGTCGAAATTGGCCTAGGGTTTGGCTTGGCTTAATTCATCATACTTTTATTACTTCAGATTAGAGTCATATTATTTGTATTAACATGTAATTTTCTCTTTCAGTACAGGAAGCAATTTAGTAACTTCCTGGACACTCCATTAGGAAAAAGTTTTGGGGTAAGTATTGCTTTGCTCTGTGCTTTTCTATTTTGCTGCAAAGTTATGTCAATGGGAACCTATCTTTTATAGTGCACACTCATGATACAAAAGCCTAAGGTACTAATTGTTATCTATGAAATCAAATTCGTGAGGTAAGGATTTGAATTTGATGATTAAGTTATTTGGAAAGCTCAAATGAAGCCTTCCACCTAAGAGGAGAAAATATATGGTTTACTAACTGCCTGGTGTCAATTGATTGAGGGCTCCAATTTTTATGGTTAATCTACCATAGCTTGGTTGGTTATCTTTGTATGGAATTTAGATTCAATATGCTTCTCTTTTGCTAGAATCCTCTTAAAGAATCTTCTCCTCGTTCTTATTTTTCTTTCCTGTTTTGTTTGTGAATCATTCATCTGTAGTTGTGGGTTTCTTGGTAAGGGGTTCCTCAACTCTCAATTCTGTTTTTTTTTTTTTTTTTTTTTTTGTCAATTGTCATTCATTTTGATTGATCTCAACTCTAGAGAAGAAACTAATAATGCAAGAGTGCATACCCTTGAAACAACGCCCTAATTGGTTCTCAGTTTTAGCCCTGTGAATCAATCTCCACAAAGTTTAAATCAACACATTGTAATGATAATAATATTATTAGCTCAACAGTGGTAATCGTAAAATTTGTGACTAGATGTCACGCAATACTAGTGGAGTTGCCGAAGGTAATGAACAATTGTTTTCTTTCAAAGTTATTTGGTGATTTTGAATGGGTTTTCTAACATCTCTATCTAATATCTACGTATCATTTTTTTTCTTTTCTTTTTGCAGCATAAGCTTGTGCTCTTATTTGCCGCATATTGTTTCTCATCTAAATAATATATTGCTTGTTTCTGTAGACTCTATTCTTTCTATGGTTTGCACTCTCCGGATGGCTGTTCAGGATTCTGATATTTGCAACATGGGTTCTGCCGTTTGCTGGCCCTTTACTTATTGGTGCTGTTGCCAATAATCTTGTCATTAAGGTATTTTCTTAGTTATCTATCTGAGCCTTTAAAATAATATATATATATTTTTTATAACCTAGGTTGCTATCTGCAATATCCTAATGATGATCTGTTGTTAACAATATGATTGATCTAGTGGTGGGAGTTTTGAACAATTAACCTAAAGATGTGTGGGTTTGCGCTAGATTTTGTCAATGGATTGAATGGTTTAAATTTTGCAACTTGGCTAAAAACGAAAGTCTCAAACCTATAATTCAGTTGACCATTTGATAAAAACTGAAATACCTGCTAGTCACCCATCCTAATACCCTATCCATCCATTTTTCTGCCTGGACGATGTCTGTCATTTTATTGGCCTTAATGAGCATATGCACTACAAGTTACAAATTAACACACATTTTCCGACATGGTTTCAATTTAACATATGAAGTTTCCAGAATATGGCTGCAAATGTATTTCAGTTTTCTTTCCCAAAACTATAATTCATTCCAGTTGCGATCCTTTCAGACTCTTAATTAAAGGAAGGATTACAACATTGGTTGCGTTTTTTTAAGGTTGGAGGACTTCTGTTTTTTAACATTGTATGCCAAAAATTGAAGCTGCTTGCTCTGTTTGGAAGCATGAATAACATGATGTTATTTATTATCTCATGTGCCAAATGTTGTTAAGGGGTAAATGGGTGTGTGTTATCAATTTGACTATCTGATTACTGTACCTTCAAGTCACAATAATAAAGCATTTTGTGTTCAGATGGAACGATTTTGACCTTGGGGTCAAATAATCAAGTTTGGACAAAATTTAATTCGTGCTGAAATAAAACAAAACAATTAATGAGAAAATACTATGTATTTTTGTTACCCTTTTTACCCTATTATAGATATTTTTTAAGAGCAATGATAATCCACATGGCCGAACAATTCTCCTATGAATATCTTGTCACACATGGCTAGTTCAAGAAAGTAGATAAGGAGAGATGAAAACAATATGGATATAGGTTATCATCAAATTATTCGGAGGACAACTTAGGCACAGCAAGTAGCTCTGGTCCACAAGCTGAACCAAGCCAAGCCTGCAAGCCAGGGTCAGCTTGAGCTCGGCTTGGTTTTAGATAAATATCTCATTTTGTCTAACTCTTTTAGGATAAAAAGATTGTTATTGGAATTATAAGACCTTTTTTTTAATCTATTTTAATCTTGATGTTGAGTAAGTGAATGATATCTCTTTATCATTGATTCATTTTTTCATTCTAGTATACATTTAAACAAGTTATCTTTTATCATTACTACTTCAAACACATCCAAGCACTCATTATCGGATTAAACTAGTTCTGACTATTCTGTACCGTATAATCAGTTTCAAAATTCAAAACCATGTTGCATAACTGCCTATATAAAGCGTTCTTGCGACATTAGTATACTTATTTATTGATGTAAGCCATGAATGACTTCAACAGGGTGCATGTCCTGCTTGTAAGAGACAGTTTGTTGGATACAAGAACCAGATGGTGCGTTGTGCTGGCTGTGGAAACACTGTTTGGCAGCCAAAAGGAGGAGACTTCTTTTCAAAAGGCGGGACACGGCCTTCCTCATCTTCAAAATCCGATCCGGAGATAATAGACGTCGAGTTTGAAGAGAAATGAGCAATGGCTCCATATAGTACTGTCTGTAAACAAATCACTGGTTGTCTGTCTAGATTTGATAAATATAGTAATGCAACTATTATTTTTGCTTGCCGAATTTACAATTTGATGTTAGTAAAAATGTTTTTTTCCGAGATCTGATTGTTGAACACCGTACTCTCAGTTTGTCATGTTAGATTGACAACACGAACATTTCCGTGATACTAATTGTAGCATTATGTCTAGAATCTCTGAAAGGACCGGAAAATTATTTATCAAAATGTTGGATGCCTCTTTATCTTAATGGAAGAGAGGTAACGTCTATTTGCATCCCATCTTTTCTATCTTGTATGAGTTTTTGCTTGGATGTGTATGGGTTCTGTCGTTTCCTGGCCCTTTACTTATTGGCGCTGTTGCCAATAATCTTGTCATTAAGGTATATTCGTAGTTTTCTATTTGTGCCTTTAAAATAGTTTCTTTACCTTGATACAGAGAAGTTTTTTATGTGATAATTGTCCTACTAGGTGGAATTCCACCTATGATTTAGAAAATTGTTGTGGATCTAAAGGGAGTATTTTTTGCTTATGAGTTTGATGATAAAAACTATTCCCGTGACTTGGAAAATTAATTATTATAAACGTTCGTGGGAGGAATCTATGTACGTAACTACGTACCATTAAATCATGGATAATATTAAGAAGGTATGTATGAAACATGGTGTTAATTTTTTGGGAGTCAGAGACTCAGAGTCACACCTGGCTGATTTGTTTGCGGGTGTCTCCTTCGTGGCGCGACTTGGACCGGGTGCGCGTACCACTGGTATGATGCATGGGTCCTCCAAGTTGCGTGCGGCGCGTGTATGCACATTCGTAGGCAGCTGATCGGCAGGCTGGTCGGTAACAACTGCTAAAACAATCGAGTAACTGTTGTTGTATCATCTTTAACCACTTTAAAACGAGCTGAAACATACATAATGGGTTAAAGGAAGTGAAAAAAATTCATTGAATGTTTAATGCACTTTTTGACCACGTATTTTTTTTTTGGAACGGTAGTAAAAGATTTATTAAAGCTCAAGCAGAGCAAAGAAATAAATTACAAAATAAGCATGGGGTTTTTCACCCAAACAGTCCAAGTAATCAACGACTTATCTTGTCTAGAAACAAACCAAGAATGTGAAAAAAGTATAATCGAGTCAATGATACTACCGTTCCAAGCCTCGAGAGAATGAAAGATCTTGTCATTGCAATGTTTCCAAATATGCCACCAAGTACAAAAAGCCACCGTGTGCAAAATATCTTGCTTGATTCTTGAAAGTTTTGAATGCTCGACAAACTTGAACGTTTCATGAGGCCCTTCCGTGCTAAAGAAGTTGACACCAAGCCAGACATGTAACCGGGAAAACACTTTAGAAGCAAATATGCAAGAGCCGAAGATATGGTTGGATGTTTTCGGCCGGACATTACAAATGGGACAAAAAATGTGTTCAATCTCAATGCCTTTCTTGGAAAGATTGAACCGAGTTGGGCTTCGATCAAGAAAAATACGCCACGCCAAGATATTCACTTTCTTAGGAACTGTTTTTAACCATTTGGTAGGGGTGTTGCCTTTTGGGAGATGAATGTCATCAATATGCCTTCTCAAACTTTTCACCGAGAAAGTCGTGTCTTCTTTTAAATTCCAACACCATTTGTCTAGATGATCGTTAAACGAGAACTGTCCAAGCAAGTTCATCAAATCGCTATGTTGCGATTCTTCAACCCCCCCCCCCCCCTCGGATAGATCTCCTCCAATCAAAAGACCACGAGTGAGAAACCTGCAACTCATGGATTAAATTTTCTTTGTTCATGGAAATCGCAAACAGACGGGGAAAAACAGAAGTAAGAGGTTGGTCGGAAATCCAAGAATCATGCCAAAAGGAAGTGTCGTTACCTTTCCCAACAACTTTCTTCATGACGTTATTCGGGACTAAATTAAGCAAATGGCAATGACTCCAAGACTTAGCAATACGATTCCATGTTGAGTTACCTTTACCTTGATGACGATTTCCGTGAATGGCTTTAAGGATACGCGACCAAAGAGCTCCTTTATTGTTGAAATATCGCCACCTCCATTTATAGACGAGAGCCAAGTTCATACCCAAAAGGCTTCCAAAACCTAAGCCTCCATGTTCCTTTTTTGCCAAAACATTTTCCCACTTGATCCAAGGAGTTTTATTCTCCATCTCTTTGAAACCCCAAAAAAATCTAGCACGAAGCATCTCTAGAGTGTGTAAAAATTTTTTAGGAGCCGGAAATAGCGAAAATAAATAAGATCCAAGTGACCCCAAGACCGAGGTGACTAGAGTCGCCCTTCCCCTAATAGAGAGGAGATTTCTCTTCCAGTTGCTAAGTTTTTTCTTGAATTTCTCAATAATACAACTCCAACTCGCAATCCTATTCATCTTCTTACCAACCGGAATACCCAAGTACATAAACGGGGTAGTTTAGAGCTTGCATCCAATGAAGGATGCCAAACGCATGGCATCGGCTGTGGGAACACCGAAACCCAAGATCGAAGATTTATTAATATTAACCTCAAGGCCGGAAGCTTTGTGAAAGACATTAAGAATTTGAACGAGGGTAATGGCGTTTTGCTCGGTCCACTTGCCAAAAAAGATGGCATCATCCTATAAAAGGTGTGAGAGAAAAACATCTTTAATTCTAATCCCTTTGAATATACCAGCTTCCGTTGCATCCTCGATAAAAACATACAAACCTTCCATAATGAGGATAAAAAGGAACGGGGCCATAGGATCACCTTGACGAAGACCTCTTCCTAAGTTGAACTCCTCAGAGGGGCTGCCATTAATAAGAACAGAAGATCGCGAGGAAGACAAGCAAGCCAGAATCCAATTGCGCCATTTAGACCCAAAACCCATGAACTCAAGCATTGTGTCCAAATAACCCCACGAAACCGAGTCATATGCTTTCGCAAAATCATTTTTAAATAAGAGCATTTTTTTTTTCTTTTTGACAAACATGTGATCGATAATCTCGTTAAGAACCAAAGGGCCATCTAAAATTTGGCGATCTTTGACAAATGCCGATTGCTCTTCACTAACCACCTCCTTGACGACAAGAGCCAATCTATTTGCCAAAATTTTAGATATCACCTTGTATTGTAGGCCCACAAGACTAATGGGTCTATAATCATTAAACGTAGACGGGTTAGACGATTTGGGGAGCATGGTGATAAAAGAGGCGTTACAACCGAGAGGAAACTGGGACGTTTGAAAAAACTCCAGAACGAAATCCCGTATATCATCCTTGACCAAGTCCCAATAACGCTTAACAAAACCAAAAGAAAACCCGTCCGGACCAGGAGCTTTATCTGACCCGCAATCCCATATGGCGTTTTTAATCTCAATAACAGAAGGAATAGCCTCAATAATATTGCGTGATGCAATAGAAAAGACCCGAAACCTGCTACTCCTCTGGATCACTCTGCTTTCGTTGCCTTTTTTGAATTTAGAAGCAAAATAGTTAACGAACAGTTTTTTAAGCTCAGTCGGTTCCTCAAACCAAACCCCATCATGCTGCCATAAGCCTCCTCCTTTTATTTATAATGCCATGATAAAACTTGGATCTCATCACCCAACTTTCCCCATTTAATTTTTGCTTTCTGAGCAATATCTTCATTCAGATTTGTTTCTAATTCTCCGATTTGCTTTTTGAGAGATAACCATTGTTCAACAAACCCATCCGTATCCGAGCCTTCGTCAATCAACAAATCTAACTTGACAATCTGATCTTGCAAAATCGCCACTTCATCCGTAGGTAACCTACGAGACTTCCTCCAACTTTTAATGTCACTTTTTCTCTTGAGTTTGTTTTTAAAACCGATAAGTTTAGACGAGTGATGTAACGGCTTGTGCCAAGAGGACACTACCACCTTGTCAAAATCTTGATCGTTGAGCCAAGAATTATAAAATTTGAAAGGAATAGGGCCAAAGTCTTTTGACGATTGTCTCAAAAGAATTGGACAATGATCAGCAATGGTGCTATCTAAAGCCACCGCTTCCAAATTTTTGTAAAACTGAAGAACTGAAGGGGACACAAGGAACCTGTCTAACTTAGGGGATGTTTGATAACCACTTACTGGGTTTGGTCAGAGCTGACTACTGACCCGGTAAGTGGTCAACCTTGTTTGTTTGTGTCTGACAAAACTCCTGACCCAGTCAAAGCTTTTGACTCATAGCAAAAATTTGGGCTTACCCAGTAAGTGATATTAGATCACCTGACCGAGTAAGAGATTGAGATGTTTAGCAAACATGGCCTACTCGCATTCCTTCCTTTGACATCAATTCTAGTGAAATTATACCCCCCAAAGGCATATCAATCAAGCCGCTATTATTGATGAAATCGTTGAAATTATTAGCGTTTGAGTTCGAGAAAAACGAGCCAATTTTTCTCCGACAGGTTTCTGATTGAATTAAAGTCTCCAAGCAAAATAAAAACACCCGGATTATTATTCATAAAATCGATCAAAGAGTCCCAAAGAGCCTTTTAACGAGACTCTAATTGAAGGGCATAAATATTTATCATAAACACTCCATTGAAACCGACTCTCCCAAGCACCCTTAACGATGAGGGTGTGTTCTAAAAAGATGACATCACTCTTCTTGAAAACCATCGGGTCCCAAACCGATATCATTCCCCCGGAAAGACCAATAGAAGGATAAAAAGCATAATCAAACTTCATGTTTCCCCAAATAGTTTTGATCCGGATAAGGTCCACCTCCTCCAACCTAGTTTCTTGTAACCCGCAAAAACAAATGCTATTTTTTTCAAGAATTCGACAAACTTTTTTTTTGTTTTACAACCGACCCGCTCCTACACATATTTATAGAGAGAATATTCATTGATCAACAAGAGAGTCCCTTACCTTGTTGACAAAGGATTCAAAATCTTTTGTTGTTCCACTCATATCGATGCCCATGAGATTGCCCAATTGTATAAATTTGGAAAAGTCTTGGACTATTGAACCTCCCATTTAAGAACCCGAAATACCTACTGATGCAACAGAATTACAGTTTGACTCAACATGACAAGAACCTTTGTTAATTGATTTATTAAAGTGCTCAAACCCAGGTGGCTTTGATGGATTTGAGTCACTTTCATCCACACCTTCTTTTATGATTTCAAAGTTTCCAAAACAGTCAACATCCTTTAAATCATCGCATTTTGGGGACATCACGGACTCCATATTTTCACCAACAATTGCAATTTTCTCCTCACCCACGTCCCTATTATCAATATTCTCGACAATCTCGTCTCTATTATCAACCTTTCTGAGTTCACCATCCTCAAAATCATCCTCATTATCCGACTCATCCGTGCAAGAAAAATCATCATCCGAACCTAACGATGGGGACTGTAGAATCGGGCTACCGAGAGTGGTTGGATAGACCCAAGTCTAGGACGAACTATCCCGATAGATTGACTACAAGTGAGAGAGAACAGTCAGCCCTCGGTCTGGAGGGTCTCGGCTCGGCTGTTATCTGCAAAACAAAGAAACACCGTTGTTCTTGGAGGGCAGGACAAGGTGTCCTGCGACCAAGCTCGGGCGTGAGAATAAGTATGCGTCTCGAGAGATTAAGTGTAATCAAATCGAAGCTAAGCGCATTGAATGAATTCTAACCTGGTAGGTTGGGGTGTATTTATAACCCTCAACCTTTGTCTTGTATCGTCATTAATGCTAATTGCCCAAAGGAGGTAGGCTGCAGGTCTGCGTCTTGGACTGTGCCAAGTTCCTGCAGTATACATTTTGGGTAATCGCATTAAATGTGTAGTCAGGTCGGGTGTCGGCACGCCGACCTGCCGTTGTGGGAGCGTTGGTCTGTGGTGTCCGTCTCGGACTTGTCGTGCTCGAGCGTCGGCTACCGTATGTGCCCTTTAGCCGACACTGGGCGGATGGTTGGTCGACTCCTTTGTAGTCGACCCTTGACATACATTGTGTGTCGACCCTGACGAGGGCCGACTCTCTTTCCTGTGTTGTCTGTCGGCCGGCAGGTTGCGAGGCCGACACTCGTGACTTGTAGCGTTTTGGGTCGGATGTGTGTATCTACTTCCTTGCGACATCATCCGACACGGACATACGTCATCAGCCCCCCAGTCCGGTATGTGGTGGTCTGGACATCACTATCGGACTAAGAGGACAGTTGGCTTTATTTCGGTTTCTAAAATTCTGGTGTCGGCCGTGTGTCTTTGCCGACACCTGTCGAATGCTAATGCATGACAGCTAGCGGACACGTGTTGGGCCTTTTGTGGGCTCTGGTGACGGCCTCTGATGGGACGGGCGGTAACTCAATCGTCAATTAGGGTTTTTGCCTATAAATACCTTTTTTACCTTTCATTTCTTTACCACAGCAAATCTTCATTTTCACCTCAATTTCTTTCGACTGATTCTCCTGCTTCGGTTTATCATCTTGCCTTTAGCGCGTTTGTTCGTCGTCTTCTTGCTTTCAGCCGGTACGTTCTTTCTTCTGATCTTTATATCGTCTCGTCTTGTATGGCGCCCTTAGGGATTAGGGATTTTAGGTCTACGCTTACCCAAGCGGAGTTAGACGAACACCTTGAGCGCTTCGGTATTTCCGACAAGCTAAACCCTACGCTCCCGACGTCGATGTATGTTCTATGGATGTCATGGTCCGCCACGTTGGCCCAAGACTTTCTCGTCTGAGCTTCGGTCTTTTGTTGCAGAGAGGCATGTGTCATGAGGATTGGTGCGTTGTCATTTTTCTTTTCTTTTTTGTTCTTTTGTTCCTTGATTTCTTTCAACAGGTGTGCCAGCTGCCCCGTTTTTACTGCATGGCTGATCTCCTTCTTTAATTGATGACATTCGTCTGTATCGTGACCTCTGTCTAAGTGGAAATCACAGTATTTGGCCATCTTTCGGTTGGTTGTGTTCGAGCCCATTGTTCGTGGTTTGCCAAATTGCCGACTGGCGTCTTCTGTTTGCAAGATTTCCCTGGGGGTTTTATTATCTCAGGGACCAAACATCAAATTCCTTCGCATGAACGTTAAAAGATTTTCCATCTACGACCACATCAATAAACTCATCTATGTGAACGTAATTCTTAGCAATGACACATACTTTTGCCAATAACAAGTCTGACTGATGGTAACTCGTATTCCTAAATTTTGTTACAAACCTATGTTGCTAAATTGATTCAAAGTTATTCTAGACTATGATCACACATATTAATATAATCAAAATGGTTACAAAAACACATTTCAGGAATCACACATTCAAAGAGTTACCATCTTTTGAAACAGACAGTTAACACATATATAATATTACTTCCAAAGATAACGGAAAACTCTATTAGAGTTTTCTGTGTCGTCCCTTTTTTCGAGTCCGGATCTCTTGAGATACAGCCTCTTTATCCCTTTGGATGGGTAAGGGTGGTCCTCTTCTCACCCTCCCCAGGTGAGATTTATACCTGATGTAATCCTGAATTCTCAAGCTATAGTAAATTATACTACTTTCTTATGTTTATATTATATGTATCATTTTGATCACATACTTGATATGTGTATATAGGTTGATATCTCAGCAATTGGGATTTCAAACTTTTCAGGTCCAGATGGTCAATTTGATGTCGATGTCTTTGACTTAGCAAGTGACTTTGTGAAATTGATTAAGTATGCCAATACTCTTGATATGAAGTATGAGTTAAACTATTTGCTTTGAGTTAAATACAAATATGCTTCTCAGGGTATTATGTGACGGCTAAAGCTTTCACATATCGAACACAGCAAAACAGAAGAAATTAAACACAGCAAAACAGAAGAAAGTGGGTTTTATAAACCCTAATTCCTTACGGATTCATCGCTAGCATACCAAATCGAACACATCAAAACAGAAGAAATTAAACAAAGTAAAACACGAAATTAAACCCTACCAAATCCAGCAAGAGCACGGATTTCGGCGGTCGGATGTCAGGGGTCGGCGGCCGGCGGTCGTCGGTCGTCGGTCAGCGGTCAGCGGTCGGCGGTCGGATGTCAAGGGTCGGCGGCCGGCGGTCGTCGGTCGTCGGTAAGCAAGAGGCGATATCGCCGTTTTCCTTTGTGAGCGGGACGAGAGAGAAAGATGAGAAAGATTTTGGGGAAAATGTGAAAAAAAAACCCTAAGTGTAGGAGGCGGGGAGCAGACTTCGAAGGAATTTCGTTTTGGCGGGAAAATTATAAAACGACGGAATTAATTTTTAGGCTTGACGCGCGGGTAGATTATGTCGTCCGTGTTTTCATTTTTTTTTTCAAATGACACAATTTTTATGACGCGCAAAAATGCGCGTCATCTAACCATAGAATTTTGTTAAATTTTAGTAAATACGACAGTTTTTGTTATGACGCTTGTTTTTGCGCGTCATAAATTTCTGAGTGTCATTGTTCGCGCGTCAAGGAAGGGGTTATTTCTAGTAGTGTTTATCATATGGGAATTATCTTAAAAAGGAAAAATAATCTTGTATTATCTTTTCTGTCCGTCAACCTACAAATAAACCAAAATGATCATGTATTTTAAACATTAGAGGCCATGCTTTTTTCTCTTTTCAAAACATCTATTTTGGTTTTGTTTAATTATCATGTTTTTAACGTAAAATGTGAATGTAAATTATCATTTTTCCCACTAAATCTATTATGTTCATATGCAAGAAAGCAATAACAAACATTTCTAATTTTGTATAAGGTGACCATGGGTTTCACTAAACCCAACCCAACAAAGCCGGCTAGAAACATTCATTTTGGATGTTTAAGTATGAAACCGTATCTACTAAAATTCATGCCGGTTTACATCTTTGTGACTTTTCAGTTCTAGAGGTTTTACGGGTCAAATGGCCTAATATGAAGGGTGTTACAAACACCTTCTTATGGATCTAAATGCTTTTAGAAACGTGCATATCATAATTAGTCACATGATGTAACATCAATATTTACTTACAAAAATATGAAGCAACACCAACAATAAAGGGGAATTAAAATCCCAAGCTGCGATGGAACATTTGACAGCGGTAATCTGGTGTCCGTTGTTCTTCCTTGATTCCACGATCTTTTGTTTATTACCGTTGTACAATCATCGGTTAACAAGTAATGAGTTTCAATCATATCATCTTTTAGATATATCAGAATGCACAAAAGTTATCCTACAATATTTAATAGTGGAATTTGATTTGGGGAAATTGACAACCCATGGAGAATGGGTGAAGAGCCAGAGTTGGTTTTAGACTTTATATAATTTCATTATTATTTGGGGGATTGACTAAAACTCTTTGAGCCATGGTACATGTGGTCATGTGTATAGAATCCACTCTTATCTTATGCAGTAGCAATTGTAACACACAGTGACAGTGAAGTCCCATAAAGGTAATATGGTTGTCTCTGTTTTTTAATTTGCTTTTGCAACAATATTTTTCTGTTGCTACATTATCTTGAATGT
>JBCNJP010007780.1:0-48394 GCA_039602395.1 Deinandra increscens subsp. villosa
TTGAAAAGCTTACTAATCATAAACATGAAATGGGTTTATATAGTACCCACTACAACCCTAGCCCAAATCGTAAACTAATAATCAGCCCACATGGCTTGATCGTAAACAGGATAAAGGCTTTAAGCCCATTAACAAAAGCCCAAAATAATATAAACAATAAACCCAATTACAAATGTTCATGCCTTAAATAAGTCTAGCCCAACAACTTTTAACGCAGACAAGTGATGGTAGGTGGCGATCGCGGAAGTGGCGAGCTCCCTATTTGTTGCTCCGATTGAAGCGTAGGTAGGCCGCCGGTGGCGCTTACCCGCCGGTCGTTGATGCTACTTTTTGAGCCGCTTTCGTCGTCGGTTGTTGAGGTTTCTGAGTGGTGGTCGTTTATATTCGGTGTTGCTACCACCGTCTGTTGCTCCGATAGAGGCGTAGTCAGGCCTCCAGCCGGTCGCTTTCGTCGCTGGTTATTACAAGGAAAGTCGCCGCTCATCCCTTTCTCTCTCATCCGAAAACCATTTTCCAATCTAGGGTTATATATGCCCTCTTTGTCACCGCCGACTTGGTGGCTGCCGGTTGCGCTATCTCCTTTCACTAAGTTGTGCTCCGGTGTGCCGCCGTCGCTACATCATCGTGTTGGTGTAGTGATTCTGCCGGCTAGGTTTCAGTTGGTCGGAAGGTTGAGAGGGGCAGTGCGACATCCGCTCTCTATAGTGGATGGATGGGCGGTGGATTACATCTCTTTTCTTCCGATTATCTCTGTGAAAATCGCCGGCTTGCTGGCTGCCGGCGTGGACGATCTTTCTGATGACATTACCTTATATAACAAAAGTGGCAGCTGAGTTGTACTCTTGATTTACACTGTTTCCACCACATGGAATTTGTAGTTTATTGGTTTAGATGGGCGGTTTGTTGCTCGGTACCATTGTACTGTTGGTGGTTCACTCTCATTGGTTAGGCAACATTTAATATATCATTGGTTCTCTTTGATTGGATACATAGTACTCTGTTGTGACGATCAATATTGGATCTGATCTATGGCATGATGGTTGTTTGATTGCTATTGGTGACCTTAGTTGTGGGGTTGTGATGATCAATCTTGGATCTGAGACATGGTGTGATGGTTACTTGATGACTGCTGGTCGCGTTGATATCGGTTCTATGTGGCTGTGATGATAATTTTCTGAGCCTACATGCTTTTTTTTGGATCTGGAATGTTGGTAATATAGTACTTACCTATGATGTTTTCTGATTGTGGGGCTGTGATGATCAATCTTGGATCTGAGTCATGGTGTGATGGTTATTTGGTGACTGTTGGCTGCGTTGAAATCGCTTCTATGTGGCTGTGATGATAATTTTCTGAGCCTACATGCCTTTCTTTTTTTTTTTTTTGAATCTGGAATGTTGGTATTTAGTACCTGGCTATGATGTTTTCTGATAAGAGGAAGGCGTATATCTCGCAACCGTTATTCAGATCTGAGCCTAACTAACATTTGCTCTTTACTAGCTTTTTTTAGACAGTATAATTATGTTACTTAAATTTGATAGGAATAATATATGATGGATGTGTAGGTACACATTTGACTACTCATCAACTGGAAGGAGCTACAAGGTGTTAGAGAATACCAGGCCTGAGGTACTTTCACTAACAAAAAGTTTGTTAAGTTCACTATGATGGCTTGATAAGTACTCTTTAAAAAGGAAACGTACAAGTCTTTGTTTTTGCTGATGTACTTCTAATTCCATTCATGTGTGATTTTGAGCTCTAGGGATCAGGCCTTTCAGCTCAACTTAACAAGTGAATGAGCTCTCTTCTGATTGGTAACTTTACTTTTATAGTAGTTAGTTATAATTGTTACTCTGTTTATATAATGTCAATTCACCAGTTACTGACTAAGATCAATCAAATGAACAAAAAGGATATATTAGATTATGAAAATTGTTTTGTATGTTAATACAGTTTGGTGTAATCATGAACACTGTACCGAATTTCTTGATTCCTGTTTCATTTTTGAGCTGGAAATTTATCTGTTTGGCCTAATAAGTGCAAAAGGATCTTTTATGTGTCATATTTATGCATAATGAAAACTCTACACAAACTAGATAATTCTGAGATGACGAAGAAGTATAAAAGGGTAGTAGATGAAGGGGTATTAACTGTAATCATGGTCAACTATGCTTCAAAGTGAGATGAAAGATCATATATGTTTTATACTTTCGCATGATGAAAACTACATGTCAACTAGCCATCAAACATGTCTTATTTTGTTTTGTTTTTTTGTTTTTTTTTTTAAATTTCTGTCGCAATGTTATCATCGTACAAGACATTAAGTTAACTCATCCTTGGGCCTCAATTGGGATTACCTGGTCTAAACCTACAATCTTTACTTAAATAGTTAAATCTTTTTTTTAATTCTCATATGCCTTTTGTATTTGTTGTTGATCAACCTATCAATATTATGCTGATTAGATGAACAAGTTTGCATAATTTTAAACAGGTCAAATGAGGAAGTTGTCATAATTCTAAAGAGATAATAAGAAGATTTAAAGCTAGAGATATCTTCAAGTTGAAATATGCATGTTTGTATTATTCAATTTTTTTAAGTTATCGGTTAATTAGATCATTACATTTTAGTCAAATAAATTATAATTCCTATAATGTGTGATTCATGTGTGTTTTGTGGTTTGTAGGTTATATTAATAGCAAAAAGAACGTAGTATATATCCGAATGAATTCATTGGTAGTAGAATTGTTAGAAAAAGTATATGAAAAGAGTAATGAGTGAAAATGACATTCCCGGAATGGGGTGAAGTGGAATAGGCGATTGAAATGGGTCAAATGGAACTCTTAGGATAAAGAAGCAGAGAGAATTAACATCATACATGGATATCGGAGGTCACATAGGGATGACATGTGGCACACAAATGTTAAACGTGGCTTTTACTTCTAATGAGAGTACGTACGATCGTAGCAACGCGCTCATATGAACTAACAATGTAATGTTCAATGAAAAAAACGCATCCCACGTAACAATGTAATGTTCAACTAAAAAAACGCACCCCGTAGCAACGCGTGATATGAACTAACAATTTAATATTCAATTAAAAAACGGACCCCGCAGCAACGCGCGGGTCGCTTTGCTCGTACATAATCAAATCACTTATTTATATATATATAACAATCAAATTTGGAAGTTTAATAGTATACTTTTTATTTCTTATAGTTTGGTCACAACACTTTGGGGTTTTGACATTTTCTACCCCTTAAACTTTTACAATTTATATTTTTTAACGAAATAAACTTTTGGTTTTCATAATTCGGCCACATATGTTTCATAATCTTACGTTTTGTACCCTTTAACCTATAAAGTTTTTTTTTTAAGTTTTGTTGTCTTCTACTTTGGCCACGAAACTTTTAACTTTTCTACTTTCGTTTTTAGTATATTTTTATAGTTGTTGGTCCAGATAAAACAACTAATCACGATATTCTATCAATCACGAGTGCGGAATCCAAGTGATTGATTGATTGATTCAAGATAAGAAAGTAGAAGAAAGAGATTTGATTAGATGATGAACAACAAAGATCAAATCTTGAATGATGAACAAACTACTTTGATTGATGATTTCGATCGTAAATAACAAGAGAGGAGCACAAATCGTAATCAAGCCACCCCTACAATGGAGAACCACATGGGGTTTATATAGGATCCCTAATGGACCTTAAACCCTAATAGTAAACCCAATGGTAAACCCCAAGCCTAATAGTAAACCCAACCAAACTAGTCTACTAATCTAAATAAACCCTCTAAGCCCAGTCCAACTAATTTAATATTACAAGCCTCATAATCTAGCCTCAACAATCTTCCCCTAGGCTTGTGATATTAAATGTCTTCAATCTTTGAAATTCTTCTTCTTGACTGGCTGGCATAGATGTTGATGAAGATTCTTTCCACATATATCTTCATTGTGTTTCATAACGGGCACTTGGGACTTCCTCTTAATCAGCATCAGCTTGAACTTCTTGAAATGAACAAGTTAATGAGATGGAGGATTCTCATTGACTTGCTTCTTTTGAAAGAACCGGTTCTTGCTGAATCTTCGGTAACTGTCTTGAATCTCCAAAACAATTAGAGGTTAAATTTTGAAAAACCTCTAACTGTGAAGAACTTGATTGTTGAACTTCAAACTTCATGAACTCTGACTGCTCTCTGTATCATTTTCTTTTTCAAAGATTGACTTGAAATCTTCAGCTTCCCCTAAACTTGTGAGCATTTTCTTTGAAAAACTTTTGAAGCTTTTGGATACTTGTAAAGACACCAACAACTTCCCCTGAACAGTTGCTTATTCAGATGAAAGTCTTGTCCGGCTGGTTCTTTAACTTGAGCAGTAGCAACATCTTTCTATCATCAACCTGTCTGACACACATTTGAAAAAATATACTCCACCAGACATTTGATGATTGGTCTTTGGGTTAGATGATAATTATCATCTATTCGGTTGATTCAAATTAACATAATTTTAACCAAAAACCCTAATATAGATTACGGGTTTTCTATAAAACTTCCCCTGAACCCAAAGACCTCTAAAGACTTCCCCTTAGCTGATAACTTCCCCTCAGCTAATGACTTCCCCTGAGATAATACATATTATCTTCGAGTTCCCTTCAGATACTATGTATTATGGAAGTCTTTTCATTAGATAATAAGTATCATCCTCGAGTTCCCTTCGGATAATACTTATTATCCTCCCTCCTTCCCCTAAAAATTTGTCAAGATCTGACGGAGGAAGTCTTTTCCATTAGATAATAAGTATCATCCTCGAGTTCCCTTCGGATAATACTTATTATCCCATACTCCTTCCCCTAAAAATTTGTCAAGATCTGTCGGGGGCATATTGTCATGCATTACAACCTATAAAAAACACATATTGACTTCTCAAATCAACCTGGCCAAGACGAAAACACACCAAAAAGAACTTAACGACTCACACACGAAAGATAAAAATAAACAAATACGTACCAATATCAAACATTAGAAAGTTTACAAGGGATCAAACCGTATGAATTTGACCGAGGAACCCTTTTCAGCTTCAGTTACTCGACTAGTCCAGGTGATTGCCGGTATGTTTGTCCGCTTTAAACTCAAACCCGTTTAATCCCAACCGAATGCGTCATGCTTAATATAGTACAATATTACCGTCATGTTTAATTGTCCCCACACCCAAGCGTACACAGCAAAACCTACCCAACTTCAGAGTTTATTGAGGATTTACAAACCCCCAGCTTGAGGAACCATGCAACACCGCTATGACTACCACTTGTTTTCATTAACCATCAGTTGGTGATCAGGTCGGCCGCTAAGCACGCAAAGAAGACCAACTGAGTGATTATTTTTCATTTTTTTATTTATTATTATTTTTTCATTTCTTTTTCTTTTCTTTTTATTATGTGGTGTAGTCATGACATCAGAGACATGGCGTGTGAGAGAGTGAATACTAGGTAATTACCACTCTCAACCCATTTTTGTCGGGACTCGGTCTTTTAAACCATGCACCCTAGTATGGGAAACTAAACATATATATCTTTTAAGTTCACTGCACTTTCATTGGAGGTCATAAGTTTAGATCGAGCCTACCGAGCATATCACCGTGGAGCTTGCCTTTCACTTCCGCCTTACGCGTGTCAGCCATCTCCAACCCGGACATTCATTTTACTTCCCCTAAACTTTTCAAAAACAAGACACAAACAATTAAAAATTGAAAAGCACACTATTTTTGAGGGGTCAACTTTTTCTTTATCTTTACATTTCTTCCCCTTGCTTTTTGATTTTTAATGTCACAATTTTGTGAACATCATTTTTTTTAAACAATAAAAATAAAACACACAAACACACTTAAGTGAACAAAACACTAAATATTGCAGACATCTGGCCAAGCTAACTTTCAAAGTATTGATTTGAAAATTTTAGAAAATTGGGTTTCATGACATGCACACTTCATTGCATTTGAAGTCAAACACGTCAACAATCAATCACCAAGTGAAAATTTTAGGAAATATGGTTTGACTCAAAACACCATTTGCCGCTTCATCAAACAAACAACCAAGTTAAGAACAATACCTTTCATGCTGAATTTAACCTTTTACCTCTCAAGGAAACATATCCTCCATAAAAAATTGCTTGTCATGACATAAAGATATGTCTCCTAAACTGTGCCTGGAACAATCACTTATCAACAAACAAATTAGTAATAGAACGTTAGTGATAATCCTCCTTGATCGTTCCTGCACAGAGTGAGAGATTAGTTAGCTAATATTACCCAGGCCATTGTTTTTCTGGGTACCCCTGAGGAATCAATGAATGAAATTTCTTTTAAAAACATTCCTTTTGAAAAATCAGGAAGTTGGGATGATTCGGTTGTAGCTGCATTAGCCTTTGGTTTCCAAGTTCCAGGTGATTTAACATTTGTTTTAGTCACCTTTGGAGTTGTGACCTTAGGTATTTCAACCTTCTTCGTTTTAGATTCACTTTTCAAAACAGTTCTTGTTTTAGTCACCTTTTGAGTTGTGACTTTAGGTATTTCAACCTTCTTCATTTTAGAATCATTTTTCAAAACAATTTTAGTTACCTTGGGAGGGGTAACCTTGGGTTTTTCAGACTTTGGTTGTTTTGAAAATGGTTTCTTCACCTGTTTTTGGAAATTTTTGTAACTTGGAAAGCTAATGTTTTGATTTATAGATTTTCTTTCAGCTTTGGCAGCGCCCCAATGTTGATCAGAGAGTTTAACCTTAGGAGTAACAGTCTTCATTGCCTTAGTTTCTGCACCATCATCGGCTTAGACTTCACAGACTCTTGAGATGAAACCCTTTGAGTTTTGGGATAATAGGGTTCATAAGGGCGATAAAGACAGTTTCTAGCAATATGACCAGCGATGCCACAAGTAAAACAAGTCTGCTTCTTTAGATAGAAGTCAGACGTGTACCCATTTGTCTTCGGTGGCTAATATGGAGCTGGTTTGCCTTGTGTATGCTTCTTTGGTTTGACTGCAGCTTCAAATTTGACTTTCTGCTGGTTTGTCGAAGCCTGTGTCGAACCTGTCTTTACTGTCTTTGTGCTTCCTTGATTCTTTGACGTTGAAGCACCATTCTTGCAATCACAACAGCAACTGCATGATCCAACTGAAGAAATGGGAGACACAACTACTCCCTTGAGTTTTTCATTCTTCACTCCAGCTGTTGGTTTCATACTTGGATGCTTGATGGTGATCTTTGGCCTCTCAACTTTAGGTTCACTTATCACTCCATCGGTTATTCCCTTGAACTTGGAGGAGAAGGATGGTAGTTCATATCCTACATCTGGTTCTTGGTCAAACATTGATCCAGATGTCATAAAGATCTTCCCCTCAGGCCGTGTTGTCAAGATTACCTTTTCCCTTTTGACTTCGTCAATTACTTTGAAGCATGGGGTTTCAATTTTAGGGTATGGTTTCAACTCTATCCCAGCTTCATCAGACTTAGAGTTATGACACCTGTCATATTTCTGGCACTCAGCATCATTGTCTGATATATCCTCTACTCTCCCTTCACCATAAGTCATTTTTGTCTCATTGTCAATTTCTTCTTGAGTCATTGGTGTAGTTCCAACCAAGACACTATCAATAGGAGGAGCAGCTTCTTTATAATCAGATTTGGTTCGTTCAACTTGATCCTCACTAAGAAGTATTCCTACAATGTCTCTGGGAACTGGTGGAGGAATAATGCTATTTGCAGCTAAGGACTTATCAGATTTCTCTGACCCGAACCCAGTTGTGTCTTTCCCAACTTGACCCGTCACAACAGCATGTGACAATTCCTTTCCAGCATTTAACATTCGCTTATTTCTTTCCTGATTGCAATCATACTTGACCTGCAGCTCGTTATATTTTTGTTGCAGTTCAACCAGTTGCTTCTTTAGCTCACCAATCTCAATCTTAGCCTGATCATATAAAATAGACTTCTCCGTTGCTAGCTTTTGATATTTCACAATGTCTAGTTTCTGAGCTTTTACCTTCCCCTCATTCTTTTGCCATCTACCCTTGAATGAACTCCTTTCACATTTTACCTCAAACAGTTCTAAATCAAAATTTTTACAGAATTGCCTAAGTCTAGGAATTAATCGAGCACATGTAGGATTCGGGCATATCTTAGTTTCGTCAACTTCATCTAAGAAAACATCCTTGTCTTCAACCATATTCTTTTCTTCAACCACTGAACTCATTTTCTTTCTTTAGGTATGCAGCTTCTGAAAATCTTGAAAAATCGGCAAAAACGACAAAATCGGCAAAAGTACTATTCAAAGAATAGTGTCAAAAACTTAAAACTGAAAAATGGAGGCCTTCGGAGTGGAATTTGGGGGTCCAAACGAGCTCCCTTGGACGTTAGTCTGGGGTAATTCTGGGGCTCAGTGTCACGGACGTCGTGTTCAAATTTGAGCTTCTAACTCCAAACGAGTCAAAAGTTACGCCCGTTTCCGTGAAGGTGTGAAAAAGAGACTTTTTGCCGCAAAAAGGGTTGATCGTAAACCCTGTTTCCGATCGGTAACACTTGATTCCGATTGAGGCACTCGATTACGATCGAGAACACAGTTTACGAATGAGACACGAAGCAAGTCGTAAACGTGAGATCGTAAACACCGATTACGATTGAGGTTAATCGTAAACGTTGATTTCGACAGAGAGAATCGTAAACGTCGATTACGATTGATGATTCCGGTAACACAAAATCGTAAACACCAATTTACGATCAAGTACGATCGTAAACTCTAATTTCCGGATCGTAATCACGATAAAGATGGTTGCTTGAAGTCATAAACTTGTTGTTGATGAAGATCTTCAAGCGGAGCGGTCGTA
The DNA here is from genome assembly GCA_039602395.1 of Deinandra increscens subsp. villosa. Lineage (NCBI taxonomy): Eukaryota > Viridiplantae > Streptophyta > Magnoliopsida > Asterales > Asteraceae > Deinandra > Deinandra increscens. The sequence goes on from JBCNJP010007780.1 coordinate 8,875, forward strand.
AACACCAAGAAAACCCAGAAAAGCGATCGGAAACGTGAAGAACAGCAGCAGCAGAACTCGTAAACTCAAACCCAGCCTTCAAATCTTCAAAAAGCAACACTTTAACCTAGAAAACAGCTTGAGTCAATATCGTGAGAACCTCGAATCAGTGATTCTTGGCTCTGATACCAATTGTTGGTCCAGATAAAACAACTAATCACGATATTCTATCAATCACGAGTGTGGAATCCAAGTGATTGATTGATTCAAGATAAGAAAGTAGAAGAAAGAGATTTGATTAGATGATGAACAACAAAGATCAAATCTTGAATGATGAACAAACTACTTTGATTGATGATTTCGATCGTAAATAACAAGAGAGGAGCACAAATCGTAATCAAGCCACCCCTACAATGGAGAACCACATAGGGTTTATATAGGATCCCTAATGGACCTTAAACCCTAATAGTAAACCCAATGGTAAACCCCAAGCCCAATAGTAAACCCAACCAAACTAGTCTACTAATCTAAATAAACCCTCTAAGCCCAGCCCAACTAATTTAATATTACAAGCCTCATAATCTAGCCTCAATAATAGTTTTATACTTTCACTACAAGATTTTTAAACTTTTACGTTTTATACACCTTAACTTTTTTACCCTCTAATTTTTAAAGACTTTTTTTGTTTTAAGTTTTGTTTTTTTCTACTTTGGCAACGAAACTTTAAACTTTTCTACTTTCGTTTTTAGTATACTTTTATAGTTTTATACTTTCATCACGAGACTTTTAGTCTTTTACGTTTTATACCCCTTAACTTAGTATATTTTTATAGTTTTATACTTTCATCACGAGACTTTTAGACTTTTACGTTTTATACTCCTTAACTTTTTAACCCTCTAACTTTAAAAGTTTTTATTTTTGTTTTAAGTATTTTTGTCTTCTACTTTTGTCACGAAACTTTTAACTTTTCTATTTTCGCTTTTAGTATACTTCTATAGTTTTATACTTCACCATGAGACTTTTAAACTTTTACGTTTTAGACCACTTAACTTTTTTTACTTTCGTTCAGTATAGAAATTCAACTCCGCAGCAACGCGCGAGATGATAAACATCTCGTTCTATATTACCCCATATATACAAAATTCAACCTATTGTACAATTTATAAAACATAATGTACAACCCCCTAAAGCACACAATGTACTGCTTTTTATGCATAATGTACAACCCCCTAAAGCAATGGGTTTATGAGCTACAGTGGCCTTCTACAGTGGTCATGGAGCGGGGATTTGGGTCGGGTTTGCGTTAGGTGGCGACTGGAAGGAATTTCAGCGCATTCCTTTCTCTCACGTTCCTCACCCCCATCCCTTCTCTCACGTTCCTCACCCACCTCACTCCTCTCAGTCCCGGAAATTCAGCAGCGCACCATCCCTTCTCTCACCTTCTCTCACGTTCCTCACCCACCTCACTCCTCTCAGTCCCGGAAATTCAGCAGCGCACCATCCCCTCTCTCAGCTTCCTCACCCGCATTCCCTCCCATCCTTCCAGTCAATTACCTCTCTTATTGTCAGTTTTTCTGATTGAACAGGTGATTGAATACTCTGTAGAGGCGTGGGCGTTTGCTTCAATTGTGCTTACATATATGCCTGGTTGCCTCACAGAAATCCTTCATGCCATTCCATCTGTTTCATACTCAGGTTAATTTTACACCACCTTCATCTAGGTTATTTTTATATATCCCTGCCTCTGATTTGAAGGTTATCTTCATTTTGATGTTTTTGTGAAATCGTTTGTATGACTATTTTATCTTTTTGGGATGTTATTTGGTTTTTCTTGAAAGTTATCTTGATTTTGATGTTTTGTGAAACCCTTTCTAGGACTGTATTATGTTTTGTTGGATGTTATTTTGTCCTATTTTATCTTTTTGGGATGTTATTTGGTTTTTCTTGAAAGTTATCTTGATTTTGATGTTTTTTGAAAGCCTTTCTAGGACTGTTTTATGTTTTGTTGGATGTTGTTTTGTTTTTCATAGTGAAACCCTCTAAAAACAGGCACATATTATCAACATTTTATGATAATGAATATGTATGGGTTACTAAAAATAGGCACAGGATTTTTGAGGTGTGTTGGTTTTATATTCATTCTTAGAATGTTGGTATTGTTGCATAACATTGTTCAAGTGTGTTTTTCTTTGAAAGGTCATTTACAGCTTCAGTAGTTTAGGTGATGGGTTCTAAGATTTCACATGTGTTTTTGTAGATTTTGATGTTGTGTGTCTTTATTTGGCAACCATCTGTTTTTCACCTAAGATTTATTAAATTATCATAATCATTATGTTTTTGAGTTTTTCCTTTTTGAGTTTGGTCTTCTTATTTTGTTTTACAGGCTAGGTTTTGGTGTTCTTTTACTTTATTTGGCAACCATTAGTCATTCTGTTTTTGGTTTTTCCTTTTTCTCTTTAACTATTGTAGGTTGTTTTGGTTTTTGGGTTGTATGTCCCTTGGTGTAAATATATAGGAGGTTCTCTCATATTTTTTGGGTTTTTTTTAAACAGGTGCTTGCTCTGGTAGTTTGTTCGTTGTTGTATGTGTTTAAAGGTTGATCCCAGTAAATTCTCTCTCTGTTCTCACTGTTTGGTGTTGTTTGTTTGATTCTGATATGCATTAGTCTTATAGTTTATATGTTATTTTGTTGTGTATAGGTGCTGCTGTGCTAATTTTAGGTGGTTTGCAATTTGTAAGTTTGCTTTCCTTCATTTCTATCCTGCTAATCTGTATATTTTGATTGTGTTGCTGTTTTGTGTTGCGTATGATGCCTATATTGTCTATTACTTTGTTGATTGTTACTGATAGTGGTATGACTGATTTGCAATATTAAGGGGCTCAGCATGTGTTTGTTTATAAGTTTTTGTTTACTTTTGATAATCTATATTTTGTTAAATGTATTGAATGGACTTTAGGGGTGTATCTTAATACTTATTTGCATGTTTAGGGAGTTAATATTACTTTTTTGGTGCGCGTGTCTCTGGTAATAGTAATATCTATGTAACTATTAATAGTATTAGGTATTTTCTATATTGTTAATTTATTTGATAGTCATGCATGTTAATCCTGGACAACGCAAGCGTATGCGTGTGTCTGTTGGCGACAACACAACGTCTTCATCTGTGCCTTCTGTAGGCGACAACACATCCTCCTCACCTGTGCCTTGCTCTTTGCGTACATCTGTTGTTGGCGTTCCAGCTGTTGTTGCCACCAATGTCAATGTTGTTTCTCCTATGCCGCGTACACGTAGACGGGTAACGGTTCAACCAGTTGTTGGTGGCAATACTAATGTAGCGTCTTCATCTGCGTCTTCGCTTCTTCCTGCTGTGTCATCTCCTGCTTCCACCTCCTCTCTTATTGCAAATCCAACAACATACCATGCTTTATGTGATGATGTGTCATCCCCTTACGAGAATCTTATTGGTGTCATAACTCCTCCGGTTTTGCGTTCCCGTAGGCGCCTAATGAACCCTTATGCAGACCCGGCTGCGCCTTCCTCTCCGTGTGTCGCCCCTTCTTCTGCTACAGGCAGTCCTGATGTTATGATGGCCCCGCATGTGGTGCGTAAGCGTAAGCGTGTGACCAGGCCTAATGCGCAGCCATCTGCGTCTTCTTCTTCACGCCCCACACCTTCCTATGCAGTTGATGATTATCTTGACCTTGGCTGCTGTGATCAGGTCTGTGAGTTCTGTTGCGCCTACTTCTGGTATGCCGAACATCTAACCTCTACGCCTTCTGGAAAGCGCCCAGAGTATAGCATTTGTTGTAGTGGTGGCGCTGTCAAGATAAAATACCCAATTAACCCGCCAGAAGGTGTTAGAGGCCTTTTTCAGGACCATTCTTTCATTGAAAATGTTCGTGCTTACAACTCGATGTTTGCTATGACATCTTTTGGAGCTGAGATAGATAACTCTGTGAATGATGGCAGGGGACCACCTGTCTTTAAAGTTGGGGGCCAAGTTTCTCATTGGTTAGGGTCATTATGCCCTGCCGCAAATAAAGCGTCGTCCTTTCTACAACTTTATATATATGACACCGCTAACGAGGTTTCAAATAGGCTTAGCCATTTTTCTCCCCAGAAAAAAAGGCAGTTGCTTCCCAGTGTTGTCAACACTCTTATAGAAATATTAAATGGTTGCAATTCTTTGGTGAGGTTGTTTAGGACAGCCAGGGATATATGCGCATGCACTGACACCCCTGAGTTTGTCGTGCGTTTGTTCCATTCTGCTGGTGTTCATCCTTATCAGCCTCCTACTGAAGGCACACTGGGCGCTATCGTGTATGAAAATGACTCCACTGCCAAAGAGTTTGATATTATTATTCGCACAAAGGATGGCTGTCGGCAACGTGTTAATCATCTACATCCATCCTACATGTCCTTGCAGTATCCGCTTCTCTTCCCATTCGGCGAAACAGGTTGGTGCAAAGACTTGAAAAAGCAGTCACCACCAGCAAAGGACAATAAGCGTGTCTCTATGAATATGTACTACAGCTACCAAATTCATGAACGCGCAGGTGTTTAAACACATCTGCTTAATGGAGGCAGGCTCTTTCAACAATACCTGGTGGATGCGTATATCTCTATAGAACGTAACCGATTGGAGTACTTTGCAGAGAATCAGAGTGACCTGTGTATGGACGTTTTGAGAGGTGTTGAAAATGCCATATCTAGAGGTGATACCGAGGGCTCTAAGATTGGTAAAAGGATTATACTTCCGTCGTCTTTTACAGGAGGACCACGATACATGTATAAGCATTACCAAGATGCATTGGCTATTTGCAGAGTGCATGGGAATCCACAATATTTTATTACCTTTACATGCAACGCAAACTGGCCCGAAATTAGAAGGGAAATGCAGAAAAAGCCGCGACTGACCTCTCAGGATTGTTTTCAGTTAATTGCTCGGGTTTTCCAAATGAAGGTTGATGCATTTATTGCGTTTCTTAAGGAGGAAAAGCCCTTCGGTGCTGTAACTGCAGGTATTTGTATGTTCTTCTACGCATTCATTTCTTAAAAATTTTTTCACTTAGGCCTCAGAGATAGGTTCCTTTCTCCTTTCAGATCTCTACACCATAGAGTTCCAAAAGCGAGGCCTCCAACATTGTCATACACTTCTATGGGTCGCTGAACCATTTAGAATCAGAGATGCACACCAGATAGATTATTACATCTCAGCTGAAATCCCAGATAAAGAATTAGAACCTATTTTGCATAAATTAGTTGCAGAAACGATGATTCACGGCCCATGTGGAATGTTGAACAGTGGTTCTACTTGCATGCAAAATGGTACATGCTCAAAAAATTTCCCAAAGGCATATGAGAATGCTTCGAGAATTGATGATAAGGGTCGCGCGTTTTATAGGAGGAGGAAGGGCAGTCCAACTGTTGAAAAAGGAGGTGCAACTGTTGATAGTGGGTACGTTGTTCCATACAACAAACGACTTTTATTGCGGTTTCATGCACACATAAATGTAGAGCATTGAGGCTGGAGTATGATGATAAAATACCTCTTTAAGTATATCTCAAAGGGCCCAGATCGAGTTAGGTATTCAGTCACCTCTAAACCAGATGCAGTCAGTTCATCATCATCAGGTAGTATTGAGGTAATAGATGAAATCCAGAATTTTATTAACGGTAGGTTCATCTGCCCACATGAGGCGTCATGGCGAATCCTCAATTTTCCTATCCACCACAGAGATCCTGCTGTACAGGTTCTTTGTGTGCACCTTCCAGGTCAGCAAAATATCACTTTTAGGGACAGGAATTCACTGAGAGATGTAGTTGGGAATTCAATGTCAAGAAAAACAACCCTCACAAAATGGCTTTTGAATAATATTAGACATCCTGAAGGACGACACCTAAGGTATGTGGATTACCTGAAAGTGTATAGATGGGATTGTTCACATAAGAGATGGATTAAAAGGGCAACAAAGAAGAAGCCAGTATTGGCAGGTTGGTTTACGTCCATCCAAGTAGTGGTGAGCTGTTTTATTTGAGGATGTTGCTTAATCACAGAACTGGATGCACGTCTTTTAACGACATAAAGACTATATCAGGTGTCTTTCATGAAACCTACCGCGCGGCGTGTGAGTCTTTGGGTCTAATCGACGATGATACGGAATGGGCACTGACATTTGAGGAAGCAATGCTGTGGGGGACTGCTAGAGAGTTGCGGTTTCTCTTTGCTCAGATGCTTTTGTTTTGTGAGATTGCCAATCCTGTTGTTTTATGGAATGAGCACTGGACTGCAATGAGTGATGATATAGTTAACCGTGTTAGCAAGCAGACAAATGTTGATCCAAAATGCATACTAGAGAATGATATTCAGCAGCAGATCCTCTATGAGTTGGAGAAGATACTAAACACTAGCTCCTCATACTCGACACTTGCTAATTATGGACTTCCTATGCCTCAGGGTGATCTGCTACGACTAATTAATAACCGGCTTTTAATGGAGGAGAGATGTTATGATAGGGCTCAACTTGGGACACAACATGAGCAATGCAGGGCTTCTATGCATCCAAGGCAACTAGCAGTGTATGAAATGGTCATGGAAGCCCACGAACACCAAAAATAGATCCTTCTCTTTATATATGGCCATGGTGGGACTGGGAAAACATTTTTGTGGACTACCATCATTAGTGCCATCAGATCTTCAGGTCAGATTGTGCTGGCGGTTGCTGGATCAGGAATTGCCTCCCTGCTGTTGCCCTCGGGTCGAACAACGCATTCAAGGTTTCAGATACCTATTCATGTGACAGATGAAACAGTATGCAATATTAAAAAGGACAACCCTCTTGCAGGTCTCCTGCGCGAGACTTCTTTAATAATATGGGATGAGGCTCCTATGACAGATAGAAAGTGTTTTGAATGCTTGGATAGAACTATGCAAGATATATTAGACAAAAGGGGAATCCCTTTTGGTGGAAAGTCTATCCTTCTAGGCGGTGATTTCAGACAAACTTTACCAATTAAGCGGCGTGGTGGGAAGTCAAAGGTGATTGCATCTTCACTGCCAAAGTCATACCTTTGGCCCCCTTTTAAGATGATTAAACTAACACAAAATATGAGATTGCTAAGGCATGGGATTTCAGATGTAGAGAGAGACTCCATAGCACGTTTCTCACGCTGGCTACTGGATGTTAGGGATGGGAAGGCCGGAACTGTTTCAGCAACAGCTACCGTCGACGCGAAAGACATTGAAATACCGGAGGAGCATCTGATTAGATGTGACAGTGATCCACTCTTACAGTTAATACAATTTATATACGACAAGCCCACATTAGCTGCTCCAACTGCAACGAATCTTTCTGACAAAGCAATTGTTTGTCCCAGAAATCTGACTGCTAATGAGATTAATACAAGAGTGTTGAATATGGCTCCCGGAGACATATCAACCTACTTGAGTACAGATTCCCTTACCCCAAGGGCAAACGATAGCGGTAACAGCGAAATGCTATACCCTGTGGAGTACCTAAATAGTTTGAACTTCTCAGGATTGCCATCTCACTGCTTGGAGCTAAAGGTCAACACGCCTGTCATCCTGTTGCATAATATTAATCAAACATGTGGTTTGTGTAATGGCACACGACTTATTGTTACACAACTGCTAGCAAGGGTAATCGAGGCAACTATAATAACTGGAACATCCATAGGACATAGAGTTTACATCCCGAGGATCACCTTTCTTTATGACGAGAAGGAGCTGCCGTTTATCTTTAGGAGAAGGCAATACCCGTTAAGGATCTGTTATGCAATGACGATTAATAAAAGCCAAGGGCAATCACTGTCTAAAATAGGCGTATACCTCCCAGAGCCTGTCTTCGGGCACGATCAGTTATACGTAGCCTTTTCTCGAGCGACGTCACCATCGGCTTTAAAAGTGCTAATAGTACCTGAGGAGGGGTTTCCAAATAACAACACAACAAACATCGTCTATTCACAACTCTTACAGGACATAGAAACTAATCAGGTTTAATAACAGATTAAGTAACTTAAATAGTTGCTAATACCTTTATAGAAATAATTCCCTGTTGATAACAAATGTATACTTACTATGTGTTGCTTAACTTATTCCTTATACAAATTTATAACTTCACAATTAATATTGCAGGATACTCATGGGAGATCAGAAGGGGATACCTCAGATAACTGCAGGGGAGGAACCCATTGAGATTCAAGTAAGGGTATTGAATAAGTGGAAACCATATAAGGAGGGGGACATTTACAGCTACCTATTGGTTGATAGATTGGTCAGTGTGACATGCCTAGACATCTAATATACTTGATGTAATACTAAAATTTATATATAGCTAATAACTTTCTCAAAAATAATTTCAGAGTAATGGAATTCAGGCGACATTCAATTTGGATGAGGAAGCCGACATGGATAGCCTGATTACTGTGGGAAAATGCTATGTGCTAAACCGGTATGCATGTAAATATGCTTTGACAGTGCTGAGAGCAGCTCCCCATCCTGCGTCCATCAAGCTTAGCAAGCATGACCCAATAACTGAACTGGAAGATGATGGAACATTACCACACTATTTCTTTGACTTCTACCCATTTGACCAGCTATCATTTCGAAAGGGAGTACACAAGATACTAACAGGTGATACCGGTTATACATATTTATATTGACTGTATTCCTTAGGTGTTTCTTACTTTCTTAAATTCACTCCTCACTCTTATATATTTATCAACAACTATAATGCAGATATCATAGGGAAGGTTGAGGATGTAGAACGTGTGGAAACAAATGCTGACAATAGCTTGGTCCGGCTAACACTCAGGGACATGAGGTGAAAAACAAATATGATACGTAAAACATAATTCATAAACAAAAATGCTAATTTTTAATGGCTATAATAACATGAAATATTTGTTCTCTGATACAGTGACAAACAAGTTACCGTGGCATTGTGGAAGGAGATAGCTGCTACTATCGATGTGGACTCACTGACATCAACAGATAATCCAGTTATAGCTGCAATTGGAGGGCTCAAAGTTGTGCCCTACAAAGGTATTTTAATTAACAGGGTTGTTATTGATACTGTACAGAAAAATTACTGATACATAGGTCTTATCACAGAAGGACATCAGCTGCAGTCATGCTCAGGGACCAGAGTTTGTATTAATCCAAATATAGAGCCTGCAAAGGAGATGTCCATTCGGTAAGCATCACAGGTTAACAATCGCGTTTGTTAAAATAAAATGTCCACATCAATCATGCCCATCTCTAAACGTATTGCAGGTTTAGGGGTACTCCTACACCAGACAAGATCCGTTTCACGCCAAAAATATCAGAAAGGAACAGGCTCACTCTGTCTGCTCTGTATGACCAAGATCCAATAAAGCTAGCTGTAAGTTAAATAGAAATTGTTTGCTATTAATAGGAACCTCTCCTTCATATAGGATATTGATTAACTATACTAATAATATGGCAGAAAGAGAGGTTCACCTGCGAGGCTACTATCACAAAGCTTACCAAGAATCGTAATTGGTTTTGTATCCTATGAGCAATGCAACAGCACATTGTCAAAGCAGCTAGAAGGGTACACGTGTTCTGAACATGGGCAGGAGTATCTGAAATACACGTAAGCGTACGTTAGCAGAAATTGCATATTATGTCAAACACAAAAACTAACTAATGTTATTTAAAACAGGTTTTGTGTGAACTGCACCATCGAAGATTCTGAGGGCCTAGCTGATGTAACACTGTTTGAGGGCGCTATGGCAGCAATAGTTGGTGTGAGTTGTGCAGATATGGTCAAGATGCAAGGACACTCTAATGCGATAAAGATACCAGATCCGGTTAACGCGATCATAGGAGTAAAAAAGGTTTTCCAGTTGAAGAAATCTGAAAAGAGCTTTAAGAACACCTTTCAGTTTACGGTCAATAAGGTGTTCGATGTTAGCGATGGCTGTCTTCTTCTTCAACTGTGGCAGCTTCTTCTTCAACCATCGCCGCTGATACTGATCCAAAAGAAAAACAGGAAGGTCACGGTTCGCATGCAAAAAGAAACCTGCAATTCGAGCTCGGTAAGTTTATTAATTAGCATATCATAGTAAAGCCATAGCATAAACAACAACAACTAAATATGGATTTTTTAACAGAAAATGCAGATGCCCCAGAAAAGAAGCTCAAAAGTAAAGGGGCCTTTTGATGAATCATAAGCTATATGGGAAGCGTAATATGTTTTGGACACTCTTTTGTGATGACAACACCTACTACATCAAAGAAAACTTCCTTTTGTGAAACAATGTCAAGTATGTAGATAGTAATATGTATAGGTGTTTGTTATCTCTAATGGCATATATAAGATGCCTTCTACAAATATATAGTAGGTGTATGCTTTTGGTGGTCACTATTGTAGAAAAATATATATGTAAGGATTTGTTATCCTTTATGCTATGGCTACTATGTTTCACAATTAATAGTTTATTAAAAATTCTGTGGGCTTTATCTTTACATTTCATCAACTTTGTGCTATATAGGTTGGTGTGGTATAATTCATTATTTTTGGTCAAGCAAACATAGGTTGAGTTGAGTTGCAAAATAGTTCAAAGGAAGCTTTGTTTGACTTGGAACCGTCTATCATATAAACCAAATTAAAATAACACTAAACAACATAGTTTGTGAATGTAAGAAGACACCATCAATGTATATATTTATATGCAAATAAATTTGGCAAATAGGTCATTGCATTTGTGACTCACGCGTAAACATATGTTTTTTCGTAAGGCTGTTTTCTTCACAGTTACGATTCCAAAACCTCAAAATCGATTAAATCCTTTTGGTGATAAAGTGCGTTCGATCGATTCAAGTGAGGTACAGGAAAAAATCTTTGCAAGACGACCACATTCAAGAACGAGTAAAGTGAATCTTTGCAGGTTTGTTTTTCCTTTTTTTTGGTTTTCTTCATTACTAGAGGCTATAGTCAAATATTAAGGTATTGTTTCTTTCTATGAGGGATTTTTTTGTTTCAATTAGAGATATATTTTTTGGCAATTAGGTATTGTTTCATTTTACATCCACAGGAACAACCCACATAGCAGCCCAACTCCTGGCCCATCATAGTGTTACACTTAACTCCAAACTAAGAAAGTAAAAACAGTCCGTACGCTTTCCATACTTGGTCAGAAGCCGGAGCGTCGGGTGGTTGATCGGCCATAACTCTCCACAGTTGCTTCTCCAATACACACGCTACCACCATACCTCATAACATCAGGAGGCGATTTCTTCTTCAGCGTGCTTCTATACCTATCCATGGCCGATGAAATGCTGCCGACTACGCAGCCTATTCGACTACAGGTGATCCCACACTATCTTGGATTTGCATGTGTTAGCTTGCTTCCTCTTTCATGCTTTGCGCTTTGTATATGTTAGTACGTGTTTACTTCTACCCACCGTGCTTGATTTACCTTGAATCTACTCAACTTTACCCCCCTGAGACAAAAAATAGTTGCGTCTTTGACATCGATTTTAGTCAGAGGTTGTTCATGTGTTGATTCTATATGTCAAATATCATGGATTGACCATGCATGTTTTGTTCTTCCTTTATGGTTCTTTATTACCAACAAAAAATTAAAAATTTAACTAACAATATGTGTTTTGATCTATCAGTTTCAATAAGTTATGGTTTACATTGTAATTATCTTCAATAGGGTACTGATGAAAATATTCAAACACATGTTCAGTATGATTGTTAGATTGAATCCAATTTAAAGCTTCATTAGATTACTATTTTAAATTGTTCTTAAATCATATTATGTTTTTCTGTTTATAGGTACCTTTCTATTACCTTAGTAGGTTTCTCTGCTCCACCAATTTGTGTTATATTTCAAATTGGTTTGTTACTTACAGATCCGATAACTTAACTATAAACTTTTATAATTTGTTGATTTCGCTTGAATCTCATCGTCAAAGCAGTAATCGGTTCCTATTCAAGGTATATATATGCCTAAATTGATTTCTCAATTTCAAGGTGGGTATACCTATGAGGATCGCAGACGTAACACTCAGCAGCACGCCTAGACCGCTTGAGATTAGAGTGTTAAATATGTGGAAAACCTTTTGTACGGAGCCAACAATGACTTGCCTCTTCACAGACAAATATGTAAGCCTTATAATGCCTAATATCTATTAAGTACTAAAAACAACAGCTAATATAGATAACATATGTTCTCTATGGCAGCACGACACGATTCAGGCTGTCTTCAATGAAGCTGAATATTCACAAGTGAAAAAAAACTGAAGGTTCACAAGGCATACTTGCTAAGCAGATATACTATCACACTTCCTCCAAAATTTGACAAAGCTTCTCCGCATCCGTGTGCACTCAGAATTCAGGGGAATGTCATTGCATACTCTCTAGGGTTAAAGGAGGATATTCCACTCAGGTGCTTTAACTTAGTTTCGAGGTATCATCTCAACAGCAAACCATATACGGGTCGGCAACTCATAGGTATCAATACTTACACATTTGCATTCATTTAAAACTATAATTAGTTGACATATTATTTGGATTAAATTCAGATTACATGGGCAAGGTTACCGATCTAGAGCTGGCAGATATAAATGACAGCACGACTGTTCTTAGAATGCAGTTGGAAGCACCTGGGTATGAATTTTCAACTGCCTACGTTTTCTGACACTCTATGATATACTCATTTTCCATATGCAGGTGTTTTCCGGTTACAGTGTCACTATGGGATCTGATTTATCAAGAGCTTGATGTCCGGCGATTTACTGAGACCGACAGAGAGGTCATCGTCGTCGCCACTGCATTACGAGTTGTCACACGAGGAGGTAACTAAACTAACTGATGCTTTGCTTAGGGATTTTGTGAGGTGCTCTTTCTAAATAATGTTCTGTGGCAGGTGCTATTCGACTGCAATGCACAGGTGGTACGCAAGTGTTTATTGACCCTGGGTCAGCTGCTAGGAGTGATATGGCTAGATAGTACGTTTCGACAATCTTAGACAACAATACATATAATAATCCGTATTACAACATTTGCTAACTGTTCTTATTACATTAAATGCAGCTTTAGGATTGCAAGAGGTGGACACCCGCTGAGGAGGCTAGCCGTTCGTCATGTATCCGAAATATACCCGGTGCCAGGCTTACATTTATAGTGAGACAGACGACACCCTGATGGTACAATCCATTAACATACCACTATCTTTCTTCAGTTCATGTGCAGATATTATACATAAACGCTAATTTCTGTTTTCAAATCAGGATCAATCATACTTGATTGCCTGCAGCATCATTAAAATGCCAATGATACAAGAGTGGTACAAAATCACATGTGTAGCTTGCGATGCAATAGTGAACAGCCAAAGGCAGCCCCATGGGTTTCCAACACATGGCGATAAGTACTTGCTTTATAGGTATTATATATGTATGCTTATACAAATATAAGACCACATTCTTAACATTTATAATAATTGTCAACAGGCACACTGTGAGATGTACAATGGATGATGGCTCTACAAAAATCAGCGTGCTTTTGTCGGACGCTTCTTTGATTACCATGACTGGTGTGCGGTGCTTCAACTTGATCACCATAGACGGTTTCACTGATGTCAACATTCTGCCCACTCCTATAGCAAACCTGATTCAAACAAAGTGGTTATTGACAGTTAACCAGGTACGCAGGGTAACAGATTCGTTATTGGAGCTTCGAGGAACAGGCGCTTCGCCAGTACCTATTGCAGTGGTGAAGCCTGGCGAACCAGGTACGCAACTTCTAAATCATGTAATATATTATAGGAAAGCTATACAATAGAATTCATGTAAACTATTGAATGCAGTTACCCATGACATCAGGACTTCAGAGGATAGGTGGGAGCCCGGTATTGATCTAAGTGCATAAAGGGAGGACGTCAACAGCTCGCAGGGAAGCCACGACCCAAGTATTGATCAAGCAGGTGTCAGAAACGTAGCAGGTTAGGTTAGGTGATCAGGAGGCTGGAAGTGGATTAGTTTTTTGGTGAAAAAATGTGGCATGGTTTGGTATATTTTGGTTAGAAACTAATTGCCCTTGGCTATTAAATATGTAAAGTCAATTTAGATGCTTAATCCAGTTGCACGGCTGCTTTTGTAATATAAACTTAACTTAGTTTATTCACTAAATCACACCATCCGTTCTAAATGTGTTATTAAATTGTGTTTTTACTTAGGTTTATGATCATCAGACATTTTTACAAAGCTGGTAACAAGTGTTTGTGGAAGTGTCTAGCTTAGTTCCTTTATTGTGGTGATGTTTGAATGTTCCATGTGTTTTGATGTTTGTTTTATGTGATGAGATTTGACTTGGTAGTCGTTTTTGACAGTGGATGAGATCCATGTGAAATTTTAAGGTATCTTGATGCTTGACTATCCTTTTGATTTCAGTGGCGGTTTAAACCAATTATGGCTTGGCTAATCACCTTTTTACATGGGACGGCTCCGCGACAACGCGCGGGTCGTCCAACTTGTATATAAATAAGTTATAAGTTGGGGTGAACTAAAAGTGAATATTTTATTTGATTGAATTAAAAGTGAATACTTTATTGATAATTAAATATTTTATTCCTCCTAAATTAATTTATTAAAATCATATAATTAGAGCAGCTTAAGATTAATTGAATTATTGTTTTACTTTTCTTTGGGTGGATTAAAAGTTAATATTTGATTCCTTCTAAAGCAATTAATTAAAATCATATAATTAGAGTTTATCTTAATATTTAATGAATTGTTTTTTTTCTCTTTCTTATTATTATTATTATTATTATTATTATTATTATTATTATTATTATTATTATTATTATTATTAATATTATTAATATTATTATTATTTTGTTTTTATCCGATCGCAATAAGTATTGCAAAGGAATTGATTGTGTAATAGGTACAATCGTGTAATATAATTTTTTTTTATTTTTATATTTTCAATCTCAACGAATTTACCACACGAGTTAATGGTGCATAGGTAGAGTTATGTAATATAACTTTTAGGCCATATGCTCAATGCTCAATAGTTTAAGCGTTTGGTTGTTACGCAATTTTTTTATGGTTTTCTTTACTTAGCATTACAATGGTTTTGTGTGTTCGCGTTACTCCCGCAACAACGCGCAAGTTTCAAAATCTTGTTTGTAATATTGTAGCCTATTTATTTTATTATAACTAGTGGAATTCCCCGGCTCCTCGCAGCGGGAATCCCATACACACCAGGATAAAAATATTGTGGCCTAAGAACCCTGATATAGAATTGATCAATGCTGATCGGTTTACGGAAGAAGGCCTTTAAGTAATACTCAAACGACCTGAACATAAAACATAATGATCTGAACATAAGACACAATAACGAGTATTATACATAATGTCGAGTATTAGACATAATGATAATATCACACCCTCAAAATCCACCTGCGGAGTATCACCACATAGGACAAACTAGGATCTGAGTCATCAGACACACGGAATGACTCTATATGAGTAAAACCATTTGAAAACATCAAAGTTAAGTTTTGAAGTTTTACGAAAGTAATAAAGTTAAAAGCAAGTTTTGAAAGTTTTGTGCATGCAAGGGCCCGCCATAAAATAAAGTTCAAACACAACCACAAGTTTAAATCAATGAGCATGGACTCCCAATGTTGCATCCTAACCTAAGCTGCCTAAGGACCTGAGAAGAAACATGGTAAGTGTTAACACAAGGTTGGTGAGTTCACAATTTTAAATGAAACAAGTATGATATAAAAGATTATCAAAAGTAAGGTAGCATGACTACCCGATAGATAGATAGTCTATCATGATTTGTAACACATAGTGACCGCGTAACTAGTGCTGACTTTCGAAATTGCATTTCCCACCATGCAATGTTGTGCATGATGATGCTAGGAAAATACAATACTCGTTCAACTCCCTATTGGGCTAGAGCGATTAGCTCGGGTGGGGTTGGTCAGGCCCAGTAGTGCTACCCAATATTTCCTCGCTATTCACAACATTAGAGGTACGTTGCAAAAGGACTTTAGTATGGCAAAAAGTTAACCACCTTGCTATTCACAACATTAGATGTTACGCAAGTCTTCTCCCCCCAGAATGAAAACAGTAAAAGTACGGGTCGTAAACTCACCTTGGGTGTGTGCTAATAAGTAAACCAAAAGCTGCAAAAAGGGTCGGTGATTCGTCTCGACCTTAATTTTTGCATGCAATTTATCGTCCGTATCAATTTATTATTAATCACCCATGTCTCAAGACTCAACTTTGTGTGTGATATTTTGTGTTATGATTTACGAATACTAGACTCATCTAATACTCTAATTGAAACACTACACTCATATACTTGATTTCCAGATTTATAAGTTTAAGTCGTTGCGGGCACCCGACGGGTCAGATTGTTATAGATAAATACATATTACACAATGACCTAAAACATAAGACACAATGATTTGAACATAAGACACAACATGGTTTGAACATAAGACACAATGATCTGAAAGTAAGACACAATGTGTCTTTTTGTTATTAAAAAAAGACACGATAAACAACAGAAAGATACAAATGACAAGTAAGCTACTATGAGACTTGTTGTTCAATTACATAGAGGGTAATTGTCACACCCTGATCACACGGTATCGCAGGCATGTGACGAAATGGAATCATGGTCATGGTTATAAAGAATTGACCATTATATGATAGAAAACATGACAATAATATTAAAGAAATACATTAGTCATACACAGTTGAATTGCAGCGGAAAGTTAAGTAGGACATTATTTAATGTAATTCAAATACGACTTGTTTAGGATTAAAGAAAGCATAATTATCCGATCAGCGATCGGGATTACAAATATTTCAACTAGTTTCATGATGGCATGCAAGTGACCATGAGACCATATAATACAGGACCCAAATGAAGGACTTCCATTCATATGTGAGCATGATGAATATCTGAGAATTCATAAGTTTAAATATGTCAACAATAATATTGGAGAGTTCACAGGTTTAAGGACTCAATGTAAAGTGTTACACCCCCAAGTTCCACTAACGGAGTTTTACCATGTGGGCTGTGATCCAGACCAGAACCCGAGTCATTAGTTACATCATACATAAGTTAAGGGTTCATAATGTAAATATATTTCCAAACGGGAAATATCAAAACCAGAGTTAAAGTTTAGCGGAAGCTCATAAAATTTATGTTGCGCAAAACAAGCGCCCGATAAGTAAAGACCAGTCCAAGTTGAAAAGATTTGAAAACAAATTCCCAAAATAAAAAGTTTTAGCCAACGTACGTGCCCAAAAATCAGATTCTCCTAGCGTCCTGCAAACTGCAAAGCATGCATAAGATCAAGTGTCAAGTAATGTTGGTGAGTTCACATAAGCACATAAGTATAACTAGTATAGATATGCAGTACGAATACAACAGTCTTTATTCGTATATAAGTATGTATATTATAAGTACAATCCATATCGTAGGTAGCGAGCCTAAGTTCATGTCACTAAAACGTTCGCAACCGAAGCTGACAAATTAGTTGTAGGAATAATTCGTTACGCGTTTTGCCTTCCCTGTGTCTACTCGATCACGGTAAGTTAGGTTAACATTGTCCTCAGTCCGACTGTGACACCTGAAAAAAACACCGTACTGCAAATCATAATTTAACAGAAATAATTATTAATTTATAAAAGTTTAGATTAATATTAGCCGGTGAAATAAGGAAAAATATATATATTGTTGACAAAAGTTGGTGACAACCTAAGTTCCAATCAAATCGATATTCATCAAAAAGGCAGTATACTCCTAAAATAACTGGTAAATCAAGTATGTCAAAAACTGTTTTGGATTATACCATTACGAGCGTAATTTTATTTCGGTAATTTTCATATAATTACTTTTATGTTCGGTTACTAAAAATATATTGGTTATACCGCGATTTATCAGTATTATACCAGTTAACCACCTAATACTACTATATATATATATATAGTTGGCATGACACTTGTCTCGATCTTGTGCACTAGAAGCCACCATTTCTTCTAATCTTTACAAGTAATGATGCCTATACTATAGGCAATCATTAACTCAAGGATTTAAAAAGTCTACATGAAGCATGCATACACTACACACTCACCATCACTCACTCTCTCTCCTCCCTCTCTCCCTCTTACGGCCGAACCCCCCCCCCCCCTTTCCTCTCTCTAAAATCGAAAACCATCACCATCATCCAAGAACTTGATCCAAATCAAGCAATTACAAAACTAGGAAGATCAAGACTCAAGGATTCAAGCTTTGGAGTGTTGCCATTCTTTCCACCTTCCTAAAATCTCTAAGTATGGAGTTCCCTCTCTCTCTAATCTCTCTCTAGAAAGTTAGTGATTTAGCTTGAATTTTGATCCTCCAAAACCTAAAAGATGATGATTTTTACAAGATGAATAGTTTGAATCTCAAAAACAAGAAGATTATTGACATGCATATGTTGATTTGGTGATTTTATTAAAAACCCCACAAGAATTCTTAATATTTTGAAGTTAAAATCTTAACCTTGTTGATGATGGTTGTGAAAAGATGATGAAATGTTGAATGTATGCATGTGTGTGTTGTGGGTATATATATATATGCATGCATATGTGCGTATGGGTGTATATATATACATATGTGTTTTGAATCTTGAATGCATACATACATATGTGTATGCGTATGTATATGTGTGTTGTATATGGGTGCATAGGCCATGTATGTATGTGAAGAATGTATGTATATATATACATACATGCATGCATCGAGATGTATATGTATATATACAGTAAAAACAATAATGCACCTATTATCTAGAAACCTTGGAAAAAGACAACTTTTTTCTACCAAAAATATAAAAATTTAAAACTTGTAAATTATCATCGGACTTTAATAAGTTGGAGGATCAACTTATGTATTAAAAAGACTTGAGTCCTTACGTGACCTTTAATTGATAAAACAGGGCGTAATCGGGACTGTTAGGCGGAACCGTCTTATCGGCTTATCACTGTGAGTTTCCATAGCCCCACGTTTACTATTTTAACGTTTTGGGGGAAAATATGTCTGGTTTATTTATTTGATATAATTAAAGATGGCATGAATCTTATAAGTGACATGTGATGGCCTTGAGTTTGGTTTAAAATTTTGTCCCTCGCTGTTTATTTATTTATGCCATAATCATTAGCTCCGGTAAAAGGGCCGCTGTTTATATTGATAGATCTATCGGGTATGACAACCCGCCCCTGGTCAGTCGCGCTGGTCGTATTCTAGATTGGGGTAATATAAATAGAAAGGGGTGTGTGGACGTTTTGGTTTGATTATGGGCTCAATGGTTAGATCACTATCGTAAATCTAGCTAATTTACGTTAAGTCATTATAAGGGATATTGCATGATAATTATGTCATTGGTATTGATTAACACCGGTTGAGGTGTTGGATTATTTATTCCGGGAGCATGGCTCGCCGAGTGTTTTGTTTAAAAACTCTATGGAACTCACCAGCTTTATACTGACCGATTTTATTTTGGGCATATTTTCAGGGTAATTTATGACGATCATGGATATGGGCAAGTACTGGTTGGACTAGCATTAACGTTGGTTTGTTTGGGACCGCTTGAGTGTCTGAATAATGTTTTAAATAAACTTGTGTTTGTAATGATGGTACTATCGAATAAATAACAACTTTTGAAGAATGATTTTCTAACTCAAGTTTACACAACCAACATATTTTTAATTAACGCTTAGTCTAATAACACAATTACCAACTTCCGTTACCACCACCGTGAACGTTTTCCGCTGCGATTTTCGGGGTGTCACACCGACCTACAGTCGGGTGGTGCATCTCATACCCGCTTAGTGGGGTTTGTCAGACCCCAGTAGCACTACCTAATATCCCCTCGCTATTTGCAATTAACGGTTCGATAAGTAAGGACTTTCAAAGATAAAACATTTTACGTGAACATGTGATATATACTGGATTTCTACTTTAATAATACATAGTAGTTGTCATGTTATCACCCTAACCCAGGTGTAACGTGTATGCGTGTGTTAACGTCCAAAACCGGACGTAACGTAATGGTTGTGTAACCCACCTTAGGGTGCGCTGCTACAATTTAGTAAGACTTCAAGCCTTGCGTAATTACCAAGCACCTATCGATATATACGTAAGTGTGTGTCCGCACATGAGTAACATAGCCTAGACGACGGTACTAAATCAAGTAATTCCAAATATGACGTAGGTGACAATTTCAACACGTGACAAAAATCGTTAGTTCGAAAGCAATCAAAAATGACATTTAGATCAAGGATACAAAGATTTACAAAAGTCAATGCGCGTATATTATTCCAAATAATAAATGTATAGATGATCGGGTAAATTATAAATATACGAACATAGTCATAAGTGTGAAAAAAAACGTCATATATATATATATATATATATATATATATATTTATATGTCGTGTCAAGTTTTCAAGAGTTTAAAGAAAAGTCTTTAAAACGTTCGCATGTGTATAAATACATGACAATAAATTAAATATAACTATTTTTCTATGTTTAAGACTAATTTATATTAATATAAACGAAATCATCAAGTTTTTAATTCTTTTAAATCATAAGGTTCTCATACGATAAACATTCTACGGGCATCACGAGTAGAGATTTAATAGGCATGTATTAGTAGTTTTGAGTTTTGGACAAAATAATGCTTAAAATCATTAAAAGGAAATAAAAGAAGAGAAATAGGGGTCACGGGACTCGAACCCGTGACCTGGAGGTTGTAGCACATCGCACTAACCACTCGGCTAGCCCTTTGTTTGGTTTATTTTCGGACCAGAAATCGTTTTATGCAACATTGTTGCCAGGCATTAGGTACCAAGAAAACAGAGAAAAAGAAAATGCAGTGGAGGGGTTTAGAACCACGACCTAATGGATCTAAACACACGACTTTACCACTGCGATGGAACCTCCTTTTGTTCAAAACTTGCGCCCAGAGTACTAATATTTAGACATGTCGCGAGCACACCTTCTTCCTCATAACTCAGGTGGCCGGGGTTTTATTCCGGTCACCGGAAAATCGCGAAATCATAGAAAAAGTAAAGAGAAACGTGTGACTAGAAGAGAGAAATGGTTACCTCGAATCGAATATGAGTTGTGACGCGTTTTAGAACCCGAAACAAAACCGAAAAATCTCGACTCCGCCGCTTGTCGTTGCTCCGTTCCCGAATCCAATGCTTAGGGGTTACTCAGTGGAGGATTGCGATCTCAGTGATATACAAAACAGGTGGTAAAACAGTGGTTGTTGGCCGGATTATCTGACTTCGCCGGCGACTAAAAAACGAACAGAGAGCTAGGGAGACGATTGAGGGTGAGTTGTGTGTTTGTGAATGATTATGATGTGGGATGATAACTACAGATTGCACTACGTCAAAACTAACCTTTGGCCACGGACTTTTGTCACGTTTTTTTTTCCATTCCAACCGACACTATAGGTGCCGTGACCATATGTACCCTACGGCCACGTTACAATATCAGTGGCTGAAGCCACCTATAAGCGTGGCTAAAGGGTACTAATATTGGTTGTTGTAATCAAACAATTCTTCAGAAAAGCGTGGCCAAAGGGTCCCAACGGCCACATGTGTTTGTTTAACGTGGCCTTTGGTATTTTATGGTCACGTATATTCGTGTTTTAGCCACATACATTGTAAAAATACGTGGCCAAAGGGTTGCTGAAATCATACATTTTGTCACAGTACGAGTGGCCAAAGGGTGGCAACGGCCACGTTAAAATATGAATGGCGTGGCCTTTGGTATTATATGGTCACGTATATTTGTGTTTTAGCCACATATGTAATAAAAAAACGTGGCCAAATGGGTTGCTGAAATTATAATTTTTGTCCCAATACGCGTGGCCAAAGGTTGGCAACTGCCACGCCAAAATATGAATAGCGTGGCCTTTGGTATTATATGGTCACGTATATTTGTGTTTTAGCCACATATGATATGAAATAACGTGGCCAAATGGGTTGCTGAAATCATAAATTTTGTCCCAATACGCGTGGCCAAAGGGTGGCAACGACCACATTAAAATATAATAAGGGTGGCCTTTGGTATTATATGGTCACGTATATTTGTGTTTTAGCCACATATATTTGTAAAAAAAAAGTGGCTAAAGGGTAGTTGAAATCATACATTTTGTCTCAATACGCGTGGCCAAATGGTGGCAACGGCCACGTTAAGATATAAAAAGCGTGACCTTTGGTATTATATGGTCACGTATATTTGTGTTTTAGCCACATATATTTGGAAAAAGAAAGTGGCCAAAGGGTAGTTGAAATCATACATTTTGTCTCAATACGCGTGGCCAAATGGTGGCAACGGCCACGTTAAGATATAAAAAGCGTGACCTTTGGTATTATATGGTCACGTATATTTGTGTTTTAGCCACATATATTTGGAAAAAGAAAGTGGCCAAAGGGTAGTTGAAATCATACATTTTATCTCAATGAACCCTATATTTAATTACAAATCAAATAAAATTTAATTACAAATCAAATAAAATTTAACACATATATTTAATTACAAATAAAATAAAATTCAATTACAAGTCAATACAAATGAAATACAAATAAAAAATTAAAGAAAATTACACTGCATACAAGCATTATTCTCAATCTAATTCAATTACAAGTCAACAACACTACCGCGTAAGTGGTCTTCATCTTCAACTGTCCAGATTTGAGCTTAATTAGGACCATTTTTTATTGTATTCCTTCCTATACCAAAACATATAATTGATAATTAGGTTATGGAAATTGATCATAATATATATAGCAATTTTGAAATACTTACCACCATGATAGATATGGACTGAGGAGTGCCATTTTATTGCAAGTAGTATGGGTCATCAGGTCCTACAGTTCAATTGATTTCCAGATGAACATTAGATATCCAGATGAACTTAAAACATCCGGATGAAGATCACATTAATTAAGTTCCAGATCAACTTCAAAGTCAGTTGAACTTTGTTTGCTACACATCTCACCATTTGTTCCAACAATCCCTAGCTGGCCCAAGTGTTTGAGGTACCAAATAACATTTAAAATGGGACTACATGACATTACCAAACAGATTACTGTGAAAATATAGAACGGAATGAAACTTGACTGGCAAATATTTACCTTTTTCTTTTCAACCGCTTCAGACGAGGTTGATCGA
Organism: Deinandra increscens subsp. villosa; assembly: GCA_039602395.1. Taxonomy (NCBI): domain Eukaryota; kingdom Viridiplantae; phylum Streptophyta; class Magnoliopsida; order Asterales; family Asteraceae; genus Deinandra; species Deinandra increscens. Next base: position 32,116 of record JBCNJP010007780.1, read on the forward strand.
CCACCGATTTCACGCCCTACAGTTCAATTAATTACTTTATGTAAATGAGCAATCAAACCTATAATGAGTTTGACAAATACTAACCGTTGTGTGTATGTCAGCATGATTAGTGCTGTGGCTAGATCCAACAAAAATCTCCTTAGAATTTTCCTAGAACAATGTTTTTGAATTGGTAAAAAGTTAGACCAGAATAATGACGCAGACCTATCATGAAAGTATTTATTCTGTTTTTTTAATCTAACATAAGTTGTTCCAGTTTTATTCATACAGATTATGTATATACTCTATTTTTTCATATTAACATACATTTTCAATGAATAATAGCAGGGCCCCATTTAACTCATATCTTTGTTCTTACATGAAGTATATATTCTTATGTACCAGGAACTTGCATCTATTTGTGTTCTTCAGGAACAAGAGTTCATCCGGATTGTGTTCTTCATGAACAAGAGTGTATGTGATTATAAGGCACTTGAAAAATAGTATGATTAATTAAGTTGTGATGTAAAGAATTCACCTCTGTAGATGCCGGAGCATTAAGTTTGTGTGGTAACGGTGGTCCAATTGCAGATAGATGAGCTATAAGTAGATCAAGTTTTTTCTCCGATTCTTGAATCTTCAAGAAGAGGGCCTTAATCTGTTCATTTTTTTCATCCCTAAGAAGTCTCTCCTCTTTAAGTTCGAACTCAAGTTTTTCCAATTGACCATCAGTGTTGTTGGATCGATCCTTGAATTTTGTACAATTAACAGAATGTAGTTAGATGCTTTTTAACAAAGTACATAAATAGGAAAGCATGCAGACCCTATTGATTCATTATCTCTTAGTTAGTTCTTAATTATTAATATATCACATAAAGACCCTATTGATTGATTATTTGATATGTTATACACAAATTAAAGACATCTAAAGGGAAGAGTGGAACACATCATGTCTTCAGTGGATATAAACAAACAGTTCACCATTTCTAGCAGAGTAGCAGATGCATGACATCAACATTCTTCTATTCTTCTACAGGGGATTTAAACTAAAATTTCTTTATTTTGTACCCCTCTAACATGAACCTACAAAAAATGTTGGAAACATTCCTATATATGTCCTCTAGGATCATTTCCTAGCTAGTAATGACCAGAGTAACGTAAATTAGTTCTTAGTTATTAATACATCACATAAAGACCCTATTGACTAATTATTTGATATGTTATACACAAATTTAAGACATCCAAAGGGAAGAGCAGAACACATCATGTCTTCAGTGGATATAATTAAACAAACAGTTCACCATTTCTAGCAGTGTACATAAAGAAGAAAGGAGGTTCACCAGTAACATGAATCTACAAACATGTGCATATGCTTGACCTCAACATTCCTAGCATAAAAATAACTAATTTAGCATGCTCCCCCAGTCATTTAAGAAGGTAAATAACTAATTTAGCATAAAATGAATGGGTTGAAATGAATGGAGAGGATATCTGCAATATATACCCCTTCCTAATCAATTCTGTATGAAACGAAATTTTATCGATCTGTAACTGTAACTGTACACAAATTCAGGGATCCCAAGTTAAACGTGTATCAATAATAAACAAAAGAAACAATTTTATGAAAACAGATTGTAAGTAATGAAACGGAATAACTTGACAATTACCGTTTTCTGGACTGAATGGTCTCCCAAATCACATCCCACTTCTGAAGAATCGCTAGCGCTGGCTGTTGAAGCTATTCGTTGTTGAAGCTCCATGGAAGATGTGAATGATATGGATGAGAAAGAAGACCTAGTTATTCGCTGGAGGTTTTTAATTGGAAATTTTCTGATAAAGTGAGAGGGAAATGTATCTGATGAATCGATAATAAGTAAATTTAGTTCGAAATTTTGGGTGTAGTTTGAACTAATGGTGGGAAATTCAAATTTTTTGGTGAAAATTTTTAACTAAAAGGGGGGGGGGGGGGAATTGTTCAAACTGATAAAAAAACCCAAAATTAATATAAACAATATGTATATTAAACATAATTAAACCTAAAATTAAACATAAACATAATTAATTAATTAATTAAATGTCTCCACGTGGCTCTTCCAGCGGGTTCTTCTTGAAGATGAAATTCATAACTGTGATCCTTTAAGCAGATCTGGATGACGATCGGAGTTAAAAGCCCTAATTAACAAAATAATGTTTTAATATATATTAACTTTATTATTTTATTTTAGATATAATAAACAAGATTTTAATAACACGTGCCTTGTGGCCGTGATAACGCAACTACAAAAAATGGATACATTACTAAAACACAACTCAAAAATGAAAATGATAAATTACTATGCAATTCAGAACAAAAATACCAAAAGACGTACCGCCATGTTGTGAATTTCTCATGTATAATAATTTTGTTTCCAAAAATATTAAACGACGTCCAATTAGGATGTTGAGGAGCAATTAGGACCAACTAGACTCAATGAGGACTAAATACTGACAATTAGCGTCATTTATAAAGATACTTTAGTGAAGACCAGTTATGGTCAATTAATATGGTCAATGAATACGAATTAGGACCAGTTCAATGAGAATGTCGATTATGCTCATAGGACCGATAAGGACGGAGCATGAAGGAAGTGACTAATGAGGATTGATAATCAAGTATGACCAATTAGGACTAATTGGGGCCAATTAGTTAAAATGAGGACCAATGATACCAATAAGGGTAAATCAGGGTTAGTGATCGTCGATTAAGACCAATTAGGTTCAATTAGGGTCAATGAGGACCAATTAGGACCAATAAGGATGAATTATGACTTATTAGGGCCACCTAGGACCGATGAGGGCCAATTAGACAGAATAAGTACCAATATGGCTCAATTCGGGTTAATGAGGAGCAATTTGAACAAAATGGACCAATAAGGACCAATTAGTGTCAGTTAACCTCAATAAGGACCTACTAGACTTATCGTTTACCATTTACTTTGTAGTACAACAAATTTGAGTCAATTAGGCCCAATTGACCCCAATTGATTATAATTGGTCCTAAAAGAGCCTAATTGATCGTAATTGACCGTAAGTGATCTTCATTGAACCTAACCGAGCCGAATAGACTATAATTGACCTTCATTGGCCCTAATTCATCCTAACTGAGTGTTCACTGGCCCTCATTGGTACTCATTTGTCATAAATGACCATGGTCGACCTTAATTCAGTCTACTGGTCCTCATTGAGCGTAATTTGGCCCTCAATCGGCCTAATAGACCCTAATTGGTCATATTTGGTCCTCATAAGGGGTCGACATTGAGCAAAATCGACCCTCGTTAATTAGTTATAACTGGTCTTCATCAGTGACCCTAATTGATCCTCATTGACCCAAATTGACCCCAATTTACCCTAATTGGGCCTCGTGGCTTCGTTGGTCCTAATTGGTCCTACTCTATCTTCATTTGTCCTCATCGGTCTTAATCGACCCTAATTGATGTGGATTCAATTAAAATAAATCTTTAATCCTAATAAAGCAATAAAATGATTGCCACATGGCCTTTTTCTAGGGCCTCCACATCATCTTATCCACATGTCAACACTAGATTAAATTAATATATAAATTTTAAAATAAATTCAATATATTATTTCAACTTTACAAATATAAAATTGAACCTTACATTTAATAAAATTTAAATTTCTAATTAATGTAATGAAACTTCAAATCTTTTAAAATTTCTAAACTTAAATAACTTCAACTAAATGGGCAAACTCCAATAACTTCCCCTGTATCAACTCTTAGGGTTCATTGTGATCCAGAAGAACTGCCGTTAGTGTAAAACTGCATTTTCGAAAAACAGTTACCCTCTATTTTCTCTCCAGGTTTCTAATTGGCGATTTAAACCTAAACCTTACTCTCTAATTTCTACCAAATGGCACCCAAATTGAATCGAAAGGCTGCATCAAAGGCTACTCAACTGTTCTTCGCCGAACACAATGTTGTAGCGTACTTCGAGAAGTCTGATAAGTCAAAGCTATTTGATGAAATGAACGATTTCCTCGAGAAATCCAACACTCGTTTTGCTTTAACTGTGAATCCTGTAATATGCAAGCAGAGAATTGCTGAATTTTGGGACTCAGCCAAAAAATCTGTTGATAGCAACGGGGTTGGTAAAATTGACTCTAGAGTCAATGGGAATGAGATTAGTTTGACTGAAGAAATGATACGGAAGCATCTGAAATTCAATGATGCAGGAGGTGATCCTGATTACAAGTCTGAATTGTACTTGAAGACGTACGAAGCAATTGGGTATGGGGGTGACTTAACTTGTGGGACCATCAAAAAGGGACAACTACCCTATGTTTGGCGATATCTTGCTCATACCATTCTCCACTGCCTGTCTCACAGAAAACTGCGTGGGATGAACTTGCTGCACCTCAATCATCCGCTTTTCATGGATTGGTAAATGGCCTCAATTTTAACTTTTCAAAAATGATATTTGATGGAATGCTGGAAAATCTAAAACCTAAAAGGATATTTTACATGTACCCCAGATTCATCCAACACATTCTCAATTGTGAATTTCCAAATCTGCAAATCTCTGATCAACATCTTGAACTAAAATCTTTTACAAGTAAAACATTTTCTAACATGCAAGTGAACAAAACTGTTTTCCTTGGTAAAGACACATCACACCCTATTCCTAAGGCCAGGACTGCTCCTGAGCAAACTGCTCCTGAGCAAACTGCTCCTGAGCAAACTGCTCCTGGTGATAACATTGTTACACCAACAAGTGTTGAGCCCACACCACCGACCAATATACAAATTCCCACCATTCCCACCAAAAGGAAGAGGATGTCCACATCAAAAACCACACCCAAAAATACCACACGCACTCCACAATCACTCAGAAGGAAGAGGACTAGGTCTCCTTTACCTAGACCCTCCACAGGACTACCTCAGAATGAGGGTGGTATATCACCTAGGCCACGTGAAGTAGATTCCCCAACCCTTATTGCAGGGAATATACTGCTGGACTTGGTTCAATCACCCAACCGACATTCTGGTGATAAGGTGACTTGCAGTAGTGATGAAGCAAGTCAGGTGGAAAGGGCTGACACTACTCATGAAGTCCCACTGGACCCTGAGGACAGTGCCAGCATCATTAAGACCCAATCCACGGCAACTGTTTCTGTCAGGGAACCTATTCAGGAACCTTTGATTGACAACAGGAATCCCAGGTGCCAAGAAACCATGGGTGCTGAGCATGAACAAGGTCGGCTTGTTTGCTCTTCTTTGCTCAAAGATACTGGCAACGCACCAGTTGAGAGCAGCATGACACATACTGAATTGACGGTTCGATGTACAAAACTTGAAAATGAATTGGCAGCTCTCCGTGCAATTGTGAGAGCTCAAGGAGAAGAAATTGAACGGTTGAAGGCATGACAATCTGTGAAAGCCACTGATAGGTAAGGTTGTCAACCATGCATACGTTGAAATGAATTTCACATGCAAAACTAGATTTAATTCAAAATAGGATCTTGCACAGGGTGTCTTCCTCAGATGTTGATGAAGTTGAACAAGTTGATCCGGTGGAACAACTTCATGCGGAGGAAGAAGGCCATGTTGATCCGGTTGAACAAGTTGATCCGGTTGAACAACTTCATCCGGAGGAAGAAGGCCATGTTGATCCGGTTGAACAGGTTGATCCGGTTGAACAACTTCATCCGGAGGAAGGCCATGTTGATCAGGTTGAACTGGTTGATCCGGTTGAACAACTTCATCCGGAGGAAGAAGGCCATGTTGATCAGGTTAAACTAGTTGATCCGGTTGAACAACTTCATCAGGTGCAAGTGACTGCTGATAATCAGATTATCACAAGCGTGATGAGTGATCTGCAAACCACAAATGTGGATATAGCTCCTGAAGCTCTATCTTTCATGAGAAAAATGATGATTAGGAATACTCTTAACTGCACTTGGTTTAGGAGTGCTCCATCTCTGCCCACCATTCCTCTTTTAAAGCCTAGTGCTCCATCTCTGCCCATCATTCCTGTTTTAAAGCTAATCACTGCTGAGGAAATTCCTGAGCAAGTTATCTCGGAAGCCAGTCCCAATGCTGCAACTTCACTTCATGAGTCTCCAAAACCTGCTGATGATGATTCTCTTGATGAGAGAAGTATCTCTGGTTTCACTGACATGGAGGATGATGATAATCTGAGCACAGGAGGTCAGAGAGAAGACATGGACCCTGTTACAAAGGCTCTGTTGGATCAGTATGAAAAGGAGAATGCTGAGATACGAAAGAAGTTCCAAGAACAGAAGGAAATTGCAGAGTTTGAAGAACAGAAACGATTACCCTTAGAAGAAGGTATTTATGAGTATGTCATCAACAATGCAGACCTAATGTTCTTCATCAATGAAGCAAGGAGAAGATCTGATCTGTACATAGAAGAAAGAATTGCCAAAGCCGAAAAGAAAGGTCTTTCAGACAGAGTCGAGATGTACAGAAAGCTCTTATGTAATGAGTATAGGATCATTCGGATGAAGAGAAATGAAGATAACAAAATTTTCCTAGGTCAGTTCAGTGTAATGCTCAAAAGCAAGGAGTGTTTCACTGATGCATGGGTTGATGATATGAAGGGTGATGACTTGATCAAGTGGATGTACATGATCCTAGTCATCAGAGCTGATAAAGCCAAGGAGATGAATGTAAATAGATTTGTTGATAGCTCTTTAGAACAGGATCAACAAGAGAAGCAAGGTACTAGATATCAAACTCTATCTGAGGAGGATGACTTGCTGATTCATAAATGGTACTTCAAGGAAATCATGATGGAGGACCCAAAAATAATCAACTCTTGCAAATTGCCAAGGCTGAGAAAAGACTATGATGCTATCAGGAAGAGCCAAATTGAAAAGGAAAGAGTTACTGGTGTGAAAAGGCCACCAGGTATGCATGCTCTGTTTGACTCCATACATCCTGAAGGTATCAGCTACCTCAAAGAAAAGAAGAGTAAAGCTCATGTGCAAACTACTCGGCAAAAGAAGCCAAAGATCAACATTATCAAGGAAATGTTTGACACTGTCTCTGATCCTCATCTCTCATCATCTCAACCCTCCATCACAGCCTCACAACCGACTGCTCCCTCATTACCAGGTGCATTTTCTGGTCTGAACAGAACTCTAGCCTCACAGCAACCCAGAAAAAACCCTGCTGCTAGAACTAGTAGACCAGAAAAAAATCCTAAACCTGTAAAATTAAAGCCTATTCCACCAAAGTTTAGAGCAGATAACTTCACACCCATTGTACCACATCCTCACCTAAACAAACCCCGAAAACCCTCATCTCCACCCAAGTCACCAGAAAAACCACCCACCAAGAGAATGAAGTCAATGGCTAGGAAGGGAAAAGGAAAAGTGATCAATGAGGAGGATGAATACAGAGATGTCCATGCTGAAAGGAGAAGAATCATCTCCTGGAGGTATGATGATGAAGCGAAAGTATACCTGTTCACAACCAGTTCATGTGAGGTACTAAAGTTTACAGCTGAAGAAGCTATGTGCAACCTCACTGACCATGAGTTGGGTGATGTTAGACAGTCACGTGTTGATATGAAGGGTGCGTGTTCACAAGAGGAATCCTTAATGCTGAGGATAAGGATGTATTTGGATGAGTTATACGGGGAAGTAGACGAAGCCACACAACGCAGCATTGACAATCCTGTTTCGACACTTGAAGTTGATAAGGATGGAAATTTGGTAGTCTATAGAGCTGATGGGTCATTCACAACGCATAGTACAGTCCCAGATCCAGAATGGAGCCAGGATGACAAAGACCGAATCCATTTAATAATGACAAGTAACAGGCTTCATCAGGTTTTTATTCAGAGAAAAAGGGTGACCAACTGGGAGTATAAGAAAGAAACAAACATGTATCACATTTTCACCAGTGAAGGTGAGACAATTAGAAGCTTACAGGATGCTCTAAATGGGCTTTCTGAAGATGAGATACGAGATATTGTCAGGATTGGTGATACTGAGAGCAGAATAATGACATGGACCTTTCATGAAAGTCTCCTATGTAAGAAGGCCAAATTTCGGTTACAAGCTATTGAAGAGGAGAACAAGATGGGAACCGGATGAACTTGGCTGGAAGAAGAGTTGATCCCTGTATTTGTGTACAATGACAGGATTTATAAACTGGCTAGATTTTAATTCTTCAATAAATTGGAACAAGAACAAAATTGTATGAACTAACAAGAACAGAACCGTATGAAGGTTCAAGCCTTGTTTGCTACAATTTATAATTTTTGATTGTCTAATAGTGGATGACAGGATTTATAAACTGGCTAGATTTTAATTCTTCAATAAATTGGAACAAGAACAAAACTGTATGAACTAACAAGAACAGAACCGTATGAACTATAATTCCTCAGGAAGAACAGGAAGAATAGAACCGGATGAACTAGAGTTCTTCAGGATCAAGAGTAATTATTCAGTAATAGAACAGGATGAACTACAGTTCTTCAGGATGAACCGGATAAACTAGAGTTCTTCAGGATGAACTATATATACTATAGTTGTTATTTCTGTTCGTAGTCTATTGGATATTCCCATGTATTTAAACCCATTATCTAGTGAATTAAAATCATTCTGGTTGAATACAATTCTCTATACACTAATATTTAGTCACACAACCTAATATATATATATGTAGAAGACTATAACCTTAGGGAAAAGATTTCATCCGGATTGAGAGAAGATGAACAGAAACGGATGAAAATACATTATATTAAATTAAAAATCAATTCATTACATAAAAGGGAAAAGAAGCGGCTGAAGACAAATCCCTCTTTGCTTTCTCACATGGTTGCTTTAACAAACACAATTACATACACATAATCCAAAGGGGGTATGATTCCATTAATACATTGATCTATAAAATTACAACTTTAAAACTACTAACTTAAAGGGAAAAGAAGCGGCTGAAGACACAACCTAATAACAGTGGCCATATGTACTAGCTTTTAGCCACATAACTAAGTAAAAAGCGTGGCCATTGCTCACATTTAGCCACACATAATATATACTTAATAGTTTTGTTTTCTTTTAATTTACTAAGTAATAAAATCTACTCTTTCGTCACACAACATTATTTAAGCGTGGCCATACATTCCTTTTTGGTCACATGAATAAAAAATCATAAAAATTCCGTCGCCGTTTGGTGCATTTCGCCACTCTTTTTTAAGTGTGACAAATAAGTGTCACATGTTTTTGTAAAACAGTGGCTAAAGCCACTGCAACTGATTGTTGTTGTCACGTAAACAAAAAAATACGTGGCTAAAAGGGTCCAAAGGCTATATATTTGGCCACGGGTACAAAATATATGTGGCTAAAACGAGAATTTCTTACCTTTGGCCACGTTTTTTACAAAACAGTGGCTATGCGATATCAAAAAAACCGTGGCCAAAGCCACTTTTTGACGTAGTGTTGATTACAACAGTAATTGGAAGTTAATTACCACTGAATTGAAGGAGCTGGTTATCGAATTTGAAACAAACTGTCGTCGGTTTCGTTTTCTGTAATCTGTATGTATATTTTTTTCCTTCCATTAAGCAACTTCTGCTAATTGACAATAACGGTCCCTCCCAGCTTTTACAAGGAATGTATCATGTTCAGGGAATTACAGGTTTGGTCCCTACAAATTCAGCTAGTTAAAAAGGAAGTTTAGGAAGTTGCATAAATAACCCCTCGAGGTTAAAAGCCGTTAGTTAACGCTAATGGGGTTAGCGAGGAATAACCTTAACCGAATACATACGAGAGTTTGACCGAATAGAATCAACGTACTATATATTTAAAGTGTGAACCCTAATTGTACGCATAAAATCATAAATACAAATTTATAATTTATAAAAGTGATTCACATAAAATCATGGATTACTATGTATAAATCCGACGATGTTTAATTGTAAAATCGTATGTGGTTCTGTGTTACGTTAACACATAAAATCCTGAAATTTAATGTGTGTCTATATATATATAAACACATAAAATTATAAATGTAATCGTCATATAAAATGACAGAGCATTTGCATGAAATCATAGACTATGATTTATATAAAATCATAAAACATAATCATTCAATTAAGTTAACCGACGTCTAGACTCGTGTGCAATGTTCGTGTAACTATTGTAGTTAACTGATGTAACGGACATTTACTAAAGGATAACACAAGTTATTAACGGGGTTAACCTGGTAAATTGCCGGTTGTCACATAAAGTGTTTGAACAATACAATAATGTTGTGTGATATACATACATAAGTAATGTCGTGGTTGTAAAGACTTTCATGAACCTTGAACTCCTAACACTAACTGTGTACCCACTCATGGTGTCTTACCCAAGAATATCGAATGAACAAGAATAACTAGCATGTCTCTATTGACTATAACAGTGGAGTCCGGATTGTCGTGACCATTCATAGGCAGGGGCATCAACCCAAATAGATCTATTCACTAGTTATCGTCTCGTACAAAATTAATAGAATTCAGTTAATAGAGGGATTGCCATATAATATGAATCAACATGTTATATATAATGATTCGGGTTAATGAATAGAAAATGAATTCATAACGTCTTACATGCATTGTATATATCAGGAAAAACGTTTAAAGTTTAATGTTTAATGAATTCTCCCCCAAATGATAAAACAACAAAAGAAAAGGGACCATGAGACTCAGCTGAACATGGTGATGAAAGTATTGCGCTGGATACAAGGTATGTGACTCGTAAAGTACTAAATATATATTAAGATGATCATGGTCGGTATTATTGAGTAATTGTCTAATTTACTCAACAACTTGGTGAAGTCTTGACTCGTGGTATCCCGTTAGTATTGTTGAAAAACTTATGTTGTTTGATATCTAAGTGTATGGCATAACATTTATTGCAAAAATAAATATTAAGAAATGACATGCGTCATGAAAAAATATTTGAGAATATATATTATCAATACATATTTATTTATTTCATTTGCTTTAACGTGAAAATGATATCGTTTTGTCGAATGGAACATTTATTGTGTAAAATAAATATTTATCAAGGATTCGGTATAATATTTATCGCTCAAATAAATATTAAGTATTTAATTTGCATTACAAATGAATACTTATGACCATATATATAGTTAATGCATATATATATATATAGTGAAAGGGTAAAATGGAAACCCCCTTAAGTTGAGAAAACTATGGAAACTCTTAAAAAACGGGGTAAAAAATGTTTTTTTTTCTCAAATTTTTGTTATGGTGTTTCTTTAAGTTATAGGCTACCCTTAAATGGAAAAAAATAATAAAAAAAAGTAACATATGTTACTTTTCTGTTTTTTACAGGTACACACGAATGTAACATATGTAACATTTACTTTTTTGATATTTTTAAAAAAAAATCTACTAGGTGTTTTTTTGATTTTTTTTTTCATTTAAGAGTAATCTATAACCTAAAGAACCACCATAAAAAAATTGAGAGAAAAAAAACAAATTTTTACCCCGTTTTTTAAGAGGTTCCACGGCTCCTTCACTCAAGAGGGTTTCCATTTTTACCTTCCCCTATATATATATATATATATATATATATATATATATATATATATATATATATATATCATTTGATTTAACGCTAAGACGATATTGTATCGTAAAGAGTAATATTTATTATGCGAAATAAATATTTAATGGTTGTTCATATATGAAATTACTTTTATATATATATATATATATATATATATATATATATATATATATATATATATATCATCGGATACATATTATTTCATTCCAAAATATAATTTTATGCTAATATTTATGTTAATAAATATTATGAAGTTTTTCTTTGAAGGATTTGGCAATTTTTAGTAAATTGTAAGTTATCGTCCGAATTGCACATTTTAAGCTGGTGTCCAATACGCGATATAATTTCTAACTGTTTTATAAAATATTGATTTTTATGAAAATTATTATATAATATGTTGAGTCTTTCCAAAAATATAATTTCCTATATATTTAGTTTCTTGTTGCCGATTTTACCGGTATGGCTCCGGTTAGTCCGGTTTTTGTCTGGTACATTCCTTTACCTCATTTTAAGTTTCTAAATCATTTTAAGATTGATTATGATGATATCAACTTATGATTTTAATTTCTATAATTTCAGATTCTCTAGTATTAGTCCAAGTCACTAAACTAGGGTTTTCTCATCCCGATTTTTTACCGTTTTGGACCCGGTTTTTTTCTCAAATAATATTTTTCAATTTAGGTCCTTATAGATCACTTTGGTAACCTAAGTTGTTGAAAACTTTCTGATCAAATCAGTGGCTAATTATCTTGATGGTGTCTTATAATTACCATTTTAAGTGTCTAAACCATTATTACATCAAAAATGTCTTTACCAAACTTGTTTGTAATCTAATAACTTAGGTTTCAATGGTCTCAAATATAACAATACACTTGGTTTGATTTATAGTCACCATAAACCCATTTTGTTATAATTTTATGTAACATTTTCAAGGATTTTAACCTTTTGCTCTTTATGTTTAACATCTCTTTACTAAATATCAAATTTTAAACATCAAGAATACAATAAATATAGTCCACAAATATTATGGATGATTATTGAGAGTTCTAGCTAAACAAAGTAGCATTATTTCATAATATCTTTTATGGTTTGCTTCCAAAATGATTTATTTTCAAGACAGGTTTAGGTTGTTAGTTTAAGCAAAATAACACATGATTATCCTAAGAAATCTGAAATGCTTGAAAGATATATAGAGTTGGTTTTGTCAAAAGTTTGTTAGTTACTAAAACAAAAGTTTTTAACCACGAGGATCATCAAGACATGCAAGTTTTAAGAGGTTGAGTTCATTACCACTTATGAACTAGAGAATGTAGAAAAATGAGTGTTTCCTTATAAAGAGAGCTTCCTATATGGAGAAGGAAATGAAACGGTGGATGATCCTAACTTCCTTGATGCTTCTTGAACACTTGAGCTGAAAATAGATGATGAACTATTGAGAATTCTAGAGAGAGAATCCAAAAATCTAAGAGAGGGATTAGGTTTACATTATGGAGAGAAAAGAGGAGTGTTCATGAGTTCTTGAGAGAATGGTGTCTGTGTTAGATGACAGATGGGTAAATATGACATAAGTAGGAGAGTTTGTGAGGTGTGTGTGTGTGTTTTCGGTTTAGGAACCGAAAGAGGGAGGGAGAGAGAGGTTAACGAGAGAGATGAGGGAGAGTGATCTAATGGAGATTTGTGTAATCTTGTAAAATAGGTTGTCTCCATAATCCCCACATTGATGTCATAGATTAGATTAAGTTCTTTCATTAGTCAACTAGGAAGTAAATATATCTAAGGGGCTAGATAAGTTGGTGGCTTGTGTTAAAAGCTTGAGGTAAATGCATGGGTTAAGAGGGGTTAAAGGCTAGAATGCCAGGGGGAGTTGGTTGTTGCGTAGGATTTTCATGAAAAGGTAAAAGGAAAATGGCTCACTCTTAATACATAGTTTTAGGCATCGGGTTTTGATTGAATGCAGGGGCGGACCTACCCTATGGGTAGGGGTAGCCCCCGCGACCCCTGAACCGTTAACGCGAAGAAGGAATTTTTTTCGGGGTTTTACGTTTTTGGTATTTTGCGACCCCTGAAACGAATTTTTCGCGACCCCTGGAAGAAATTTTATGGCTTTTACTTAAAAATATGATCAAAAGCCCCTTAAAAATATGATTAAAAGCCCGTTAACTACCTAAATTTTTTTCCCGGGGGCGCTGCCCCCGGACCCCCGTTAGTCCCCGCTACCCCTGATATTTTTTCCTGGATCCGCCACTGATTGAATGAGTGGTTTTTACGAGTGGTTACAAGTGATGATCACAATCTCTCATTTGGTTATAAAAATAGTTAAATAACGTATAAAAACGATTGCGTATTTAAATAAATAAAAGTATTTATTTATTTAAATAACGTATGAATGCGTATTTAAATATTTAAATGTAAATGAGTTAAATATAACGCTACGTAAAAAAACGAAAATAAATAAAATTGCATAACAACCCAAACGTATAAACCATTGAGTTTACAACTGAAAAACCATGTTACACGCCTATATCTACTACATCACAAACTCTTGTGCTAAATTAGTTGAGATTGAAAATATATAAAATAAATATATTCTATGTTACACGGCTGTCTTTTTTACACTACCAACTTTCTTTGCTAAACTCGTTGAGTCTCAAATAAAAAACAAAACAAAACAAAAAAAAAGCACAGAAAAAATGAATAAAAAAACCATAAAAGTTAATAAAAGACAAAAAAACAATAAAAGAAAAAACCATAGACGAATTTCAAATTTCAAAATTTTTGTGTCTTTTTCCTATTCAGACTCAACTAGCACAGGAGTTGATTGTGTGATATGCATTGTCATTTAATATCTTTAGGTCCTAGACACAACTTTAAACATCTCCTTCCTAACTTTAACGTCAATTCACGGTTTTTATTTATTTTCTTTTGTGTTTTGTTTACATTGCATTAAAGCAATGCAAATGTGTTTTGTACCCAACACATTTGTTGGTAGTGATATATATATATATATATATATATATATATATATATATATATATATAGGGTTAGGATCCTGCGAAAACACATCTTTTTATGAAAACTGCGAAAACACATATTAAAACTCACGTAACTTTTTCATACGTTAACGATTTTTCATAAAATTTGCGCCAAAAGTCTTAGAATTACGTTATCTTTAAATCTGGAGCAAAATATTAAAAAAAAAACTGAACGTTTTTTTTCCCGTGTGATGCACATGTGCATCATATAATTAAAAAAAGTTATAAAATGCTATTTTTTTCTTTAAATCTAAAGATAACGCAACTATAAGATTTAGGGTGCAATTTCTTTTTAAACTATTAATGTATATCACATGTATGAGCGTTTTTTTTGGTATGATGCACATGTGCATCATTCAATAAAAACGCAAAAAAAATGATGAAAATATATGACATATGGTGCGACTAAGAAAAAACAAATATTAACTCATACTAAAAGTATGAGTTTTTTTTGTGATGCACATGTGCACCACACAAAAAAAATATTTAAAAAAATAAAAAAAAACGTTAAGTTTTTTAAAACTTTTATAGGATTAAAGATAATATAATTTTAAGACTTTTGGTGCAAATTTTTTTAAAAAATATTAAAGTATAAAAAGTTATGTAGGTTTTAAGATTTGTTTACGCAGTTCTCACAAAAAAAGAGTGTTTTCGCAGGATCCTTCCCCTATATATATATATATATATATATATATATATATATATATATATATGTGACGCCCACTCCCAGACTTGGCTCCAGGAGGGGTCACGTGTCGGACTTACTCATGAACACAAGGTATAACAGAGATAACTAAAGCAGCGGAAATTTAAAAACTTTTATTTATTTATAATGCCAAGTACAAGTAAGATAAAATTTCTACAACGGTTATCTATAACTACGAAAGATAACGATTATTTAGATATGCATCTATATACGTTACTTATGCCAGCATGCCCTTATAGCTTTCTCCTAACAGCTTGCCCATCCACTCTGCTCAAACATGAGCCTTTCCCTTGATGCTTGGATCTTTAACCTCACCTAATATACATGCTTTAAAAAGTCAGCTTACGCTGGTGAGTTCTAAGCATTTAAAACTTTACCTTAACCTCGAAAGGTTACTTCAAACATTTGGACCTAACGGCCCCTTCTTTATAAACGTTTAATGGATATAAGACATAACAGAATTATACCAAACATATTTAAACTTTCAGTATTAAAAATCATTTAATACCCTAAATCATCTTCCCTGCTAATAATCATTTTGCATAAAGAAAGTCATACAAAACATTATAAGCAAAACCTCTTCTACTAAGCATTGTCTATCCTCTGGGACTACTTTAGCCCCTTTCGGTTGGCCGTCGCCTCCCGACCTCTTGAGTAACCGTCGTTACTCCAGTGGCTTCATTTCCACTGCTTGGATTGTACAACCCCCCTCTTACCAGACAATCTGTGCTTAGATTTAAAACTTCTTTAAAATAACCCCAAGGGTCATTTCCTTTATCCTCAAAAACTCATTTTCCTCTTTTTAAACTTTTCTTTAAAAGTTTAACTTCTTTATTACCCGTTCATTATAACCTTCCCGAAAAGAGAAATAACAGGTAATAATAACTTTAAAACAGTTATAAGTATTATAACTTTTTCACGTATGACTCAAGAATTTTCGTGCTTTAATCATGAC